>CANXYI011644270.1:0-20638 GCA_948208565.1 Hura crepitans
ACATGTACTTATTTAGAGAATTCACCTCAGTTATGTGAATCCTCCCACGAAAACCGATCCCAAATTTCAACCTCATTTCTAGAGGTTTTTTCTCCGTGATCTGGAAAATAATATCATCAAAGCATGCAGAAGTAAGTCCAAAAGTGAAAAAAAAAACAAATAATACAAAAAAAAATCGTTAATGGTGCAATGCTGTCTCATTCTTATCACAAGCATGAAAAAGAATCAGTTAATATCAAAATTATTACCTCTGCCTGAACCAGGGATCCCACATTATAGCTCGATTTCTTTTTTGCCTTCTTTGAACTTGATGTCTCAATTACCTCACTAATTGATTTGAGAAGCAAAAGCAACCTCCCTGGAGTTGAAGGACTAGGTAATTCCATAACAGTTGCAACAGTGCTGTACCAAGCAAATCTTCATAAGATGGATTGTACGCTTGTAAAATTGATTAATAAGAAACAAATGACAGACACAAGAAGCAAATAATACATAACACGCTTTTGAGAACTTAAGTGTAAAGAAACAAAAGCAAAGTTGAAGCAAAGACAACTAGTCAGAGAAATCTTACAGTTGATGAATATAATGTTTGTAGTCTGTTTGACAAGTCCAAGGGAAATAGTAATGGAAGGAATGAGAATTTACAGTCCATTTTGTTGGTTTGAGGGTGAAGGGAAGAGGAGAGTAAACAGTATAAATTGGTCTGCCCCTAACCTTTGAAGTAGTAAAAGCAAAGGAGGGAAAAGGATGGCGAAAAAGTATCACAAGTAAAACTTTTTTCTTCCCCTCTTACCCCCAACCCATGGTTCTTTCAAACTCCTAAAACAGATACTAGAAGTAACTGACAGGTTTCCTTCCCTTCCATCCTACTTCCTTTTCCCATGTAATCCTCCCAAACCATAATGTTATTAAAGGCTAGTTAGCTAGCAACTAATTCAAATAAAACTGAAATGATGTAATCAAAATGCACACTGTTAAACATGAAAAAAATAATTGAAAAGCAATATGACCAGCTAAACACACACAACAAAAGAAAAAAGATATAAGGGTTTTAGATTACATATCATGAAAAGGAAAAACAAATCCACCTTTGTCCATTAATAAATTGTTTTTGAGGAAGCTTCTGTGTGTTGTAGTCTGACGCTGACGCATATCCTATGGCATAGTTATGGTCAGGAATTGAAAGAACCTGCTTCATGGAGGAGGATGAATATGAAAAATGTAAGAAACATTCACACAATCTATCATCGAAAAATAAAAATAAAAACAACGACAATAATAATAATAATAATAATAAAACTTGCCAAATAGTTCTCTTTTACAATCTCCACTACAGCATTTACTGTTTGATGCAACTCCAACAACTTCTTTGACACTCCTCTTTTGCGTTTCTGGAATCAAAAATTAAATCAATTACGGCAAGTCCAAACACATTAATACAAGAAATAATTGAACTTATTTTGCAAGGACATCATGCAATTGAAAGCCACAAGAAGAAATAGATTACCGATGTGCCTAGAACAAAAGCATTGTTGGCTTAGTACAAATTGGCATCAAGAAGTACATTTACTAGGAAGTTAGCTACCATCAATTTCCTTTTTTTTATATATTTATATTTCATACGCGTCTTCACTGAAGAATACCAACTCACTTGATCACCACTAGATGAAGCTGATCTTACTTTCATACCACACATTTATTAAGAAAGATTAGACAAAATAATTAATGCATTATCTCATTTACACTTCCAAAGATGAACTTATTCTCTGCAGAAAAAAGTCACTCAGAACTGAAGAAGTTGAGCACTCAAAAAAGTCCAACCTCAACTCAACTTCATACTTTGAACCAAACAAAACTTTTTCATCTGCTTTCTTAGAAGTTCATTTTATTGAATGTACTTCCAGAAATACAAACAGGGCTGGGATTCAATCCTCTAAACTTCATTTCTTTATCCTTCTTAAGGTTACATCTCATTGACAAGCACATGCACAGAAATAGAACCAGAAAAAGGTTTAAGGATTCACCTTCTTGTGAGAAAGAATGGTAGAACTCTCCTCACTGGATTTATCAAGAAACTCTGGTTTTAAAGATAAATCGACAAGGCGTTCTGTCTTGGCAATATCAAGAACTGCAGCTCGAACAGTAGAGCCTATTTCTACTGTTGTTTGGCCCACTGATGCAATTACATCAACAAAATTCAGCAGTTGCAAGACATTAAATAAAAATAAAAATAAATATAAAATCAAATCAAATGAAATTAAACTTACACTGATAATGCGTAATAAAACCAAGAACATCATTATATTTATCAAAACTGATGACAATTCCAACTTCCTTAGACTCCTGAACTTTTCCTTCAACAATGCTGCCAATTTTAAATTCTTCAATCCATTTTAAGCCAGGTTCTTTAGAATCTAAGGACTGTAGCATAGCAATCTGCAGAACAGAAAAACATAAAATCAAATAAAAGGAAGATCAGCGTTGCAACAGTTAGCCAGTCTAGCTTCTGACTAGAAATAACATATAGCACAATACATTTCTGTGAGATAATAAAAAAATTAATAGAAATTACTTCTGAGAAGATAAAAATTTGACCATCTTAAGATGCATAAACAAACAAGCAAGAAGTTCAATGATACAGAACAGGCGTATGAGTAATACCTTATTCTCCAGATGAAAGTATGATTGAAGAAATGATGCATCTGTAGACGAACATAGTGATTGTTTCAACGACACTGTTACTCTATTTGTTTCGCTACTTACCTGAAAAAGGAATAAATGGGGTAATCCCTATAAGTTTTGAAAGTTGTAATTTTAGAAGTTTAAGTCTCAGCTAGTTCACCAACATCAATTATATTGCTCCGAACAGATTGTCCAACGTAAAATGCCTCTGCAAGCTGAGCTTTTCGGTCATCCATTGCCTGCAAAATATAGGAATCAAATAAACTACAATAGGACAAATATATCAAGTTCAATCTTTCAAGCCACTGTCTGTTTAAAAAAAAAAAAAAGCAACTGGATATTGTAAGGACCCTTTTTTTATAAATGTTAAAATATTTAATCATTATTGCAGTACAAACCTAGCTTCACATTAGCGCTACTTTTTCCAATACATGCTTTTCCATTTGTAATAGAAAACATTTAATTCATCCTATTAGAAATATATAACCAGTTATTTGGGCCCTTACCTAAAAACTTAAAGTTCTATGTTGAATGATTGTTTAAAATATGCTTCATCAATTTTAAAAGACATTTGATAAAATATCAGAACCATATATTACAAATAACAAAAGAACAAAATTTACCTTGCTTCTAGGAGAGAAACCAGTCAAACGCCCAAGAAATCGAACAAAGCAACCAGTTTCAATCAAGTTACAAATATAACCCTGGTCACAATAATACAATTAAATACATAAAAGCAGTAAGACATGAATGGATATATCACTTTTTCATCCCCTATTTTCTAAAAAAAAATTATTGTAACTCTTCCTGTAAACTGATACAGACAAGAGCACTTACACGCAAATTAAAACTAATGTGATGTCTATTTCAGCAATTTAAGGAGGAAAACTAAACTACTCACATGGACAACTGACTGAGGATGAATCTGATTGAGATCTGAAGGAAGCTCTCCAGCTGAGTTGATGAGAGAATATTTTGCAGAGAGAACCAAATTGTTGCTTTCAATATCTAGAGCAACACAGCAGCACATATGGAAACAATTAATTGATATTCTATTCCTACTGTAAACGAGTAGAACACAGCATGGAAAAATATCAGGACACAAGGAAAACCAAGCACATATGACTAAGCTGCTATGAATTCACAAAGCACCACAACAACCGCTTGGAGCTTCAGAAAGCTCACATGGAGTGCCTAGTTTTTTGACCAATACAATTGGAGTTTTAGGACCCCCTTGCAGACCATAAACTACCCATTCATTCTAAATCTTGCTCTCATAGACATTTGTAATCCAGGTCAAAGATCAATACTATGCATTTATTGAGAACAAAATGTATACACTACACAAGGACTTGTACACACAAATTCTTGTAGCTTCTGCATATATACAATAATGACTTTCACATGGAGTAAGGCAAGGATAAATTAAAATAGGGGCTGTATCAGACCAACACAGGCTAAACATCATAAAATCCAAGGTCAGTTTGTCTAAATCTAATATATATTTGACAAACTGAAGCTTGTAATAGGCCTCGAAAGCTGTTCTAATTTATTATTTCAAGTTGGCAAATCCTATCTTCAGACCTTCGAACTTTTAGACTTTTGTTTAGTGAGCCCCTGTACTTTCAATTCGTCACATTGAGTCCTTGTACTTTAATTTTTTTATTGCATTAAGCCGCCATCTTTTCCCTTGATTCATGAAAATTATGCTTCTAACCAAATTCTTTCTTTTTCTTTCCCAAAACTATCTTTCCTTATAAATCTAGCATACACCTTTTATTTACTTCCCAAATATTTTTTTATCAAAACTCTAATAACGTTTATCTTCGAGTAAGCTCTATCCTAGGTGGATTTATGTACTTATTAAATATGTATAATGTATTATATTATTTAAATTTTTTATTTAATTTTTATGTAATTGTCATATTATTTTACTTTATAATTTTTTAACTACATTAGATTAAAAATAGTGTATAAAATTATTTCGTGACGTATTAGATAATTTTAAACTTCAATGGCATAATTGTATAATTTTTAAAGTTTATAACATTATTTTTATTATTATATTAACTTTTTAGTACTTTAATGCCCAGCCTGAGCTCGACTTTTACTTACCTGGGCCCAGGCCAAGCTTGGATATGGAAATATTTACATAGACCTAACTTGGTCAAGCACAAACCCACTTGATCTAACCCATGGCTAGGTCGCATGGAACCTCCAATATAACATAGGATGTCAAAAAGATCACTAGGTATTTAAAAGCTTTTTTGATCCTTTAAAAAGATTAGGCTTAATGACCTTCACTACCTTTGGGGCTATTTTATAATCTTTGAAAATTTTGGATTCTCATAAGGGTTTAAGGTGTCTTTTAATAAAAGTTTAGGGGCTTAATATGATGAAAAAGGAGTTCAAGGCCTAAAGTATCAAAGTTGAGGGATTTCAGAATGCTTTTAGTCTTTCAAATTTTAGAAGAAGTTCTAAGCTTGGCCATGAGTTTAATTAGTTTAATAAAACTAGTAAGTTATTTTTTTATTATTTCAACAACAACAACAACAAAAACAGCTAAGCCTTAGTCCATACTAGATGGGATCGGCTATTGAATTCTTTGTCTCCATGTCCATCTGTCCAAGGCAAGATTTGCCTCAATCCCAAATACACGAAGATCCTTGAAAACTATATCTTTCCAAGTAATCTTAGGCCCACCTCTTCCTTTCTCTTTTCTATTACCAAACTCTCACATTTTCTCACTGGAGCATTTGGAGGTCTCCGTAGCACATGACTAAACTACCTTAAACAAAATTTTCTATCTTATCTCCATGGGAAAGGCGGAAAATTTTATATCATTTAATTTTACAATGCAAGAAAAATAAGAAAATAATAAAATTCATGACAAGGATTGAAATAATACCTAAGACCAGAAGTTGATCTAACTCGTATCCTGGCTTTAAGACTGACTTCAGCAACGCAGCTTGCTCTGCGTGATAAAAATTACAATTGAGAACTAAGAAAAGAAGCAGCATTAGCCTTACAATTCAAACAAGGCAAAGACCAGCACCATGACAATCAGCTAAATGCTCTGTTGATATTGTACCCCTTGTGTAACCTTTAGCATTCACATATACTACTACAGCATTAGGGGTTAGTTTTTCAACAACTCCTGTAACGATGCTACCCAACTTTACAGCTTCTTCTTCGGAAACCCTGTCAGCCAAATTCATATATTTGCTTCATGTAATGCATCAATATAATAATTTGTATAGAACCTTAAATAGACATATTAGACATATCAATAATAGCATCATTTTCCAGAACAATTATTAAGTTCCAGCTTAGAACTACCCTAAGGCCCTACGATGCTTATAATAAGGCTGAAGACTCGGGCATCCACAGCTACAACGAATAGCACACTTGATATAATGACAATGCTACTTTGCCTTCAGTTAACAATCTTCAAAAATGAGAGCTGAATAAATGCATTAACAAACAAACCTTGTGGGCTTCATTATGAAACTAAGGTTGATCCGGTGTGCAGCAGGAATACAACCCACTACTCTGCATTTGACAACTTCTCCAACATGATACACTGCACTTGCATCATATCCTGGCTCTAATCCAAGCTCAGATCTGGTGTAAAATGTGAAGCAAATTACAAAATTCTGATGATGAAACAAAATGCATGAGTCTAGCTTTATGATGAAAGAGACAACAAAGGTGACTTCAATGGACCAAAGGGGAATAACATAAGCACAAAAGAAAAATTACTCAAACAGGTTGGAAATATTGAGACTACAACACGCATAACACCCACATCAACCCGTCCCTCCCCCTACAATTAAAAAATAAAAAAGTTTGGCACTCCAGCATCCTCAATGTGAACACTTTTTTTTTTTTCAACTTTCATACTGGATCAAAGCACAAATAGCTAACAATTAACTAATATTGACATATTCAAAGTCATTGTGCTTACACTACATAACGACACAAAGTGGGAAACAATGTCTTCTTGAGCTATAATAACAATATAAAAGCACAGTGATGCAGATTTAAGAATTATACATGAAAGAACACACGCAAAAACTCGATACTCAAGGAAATATCGAAGTCAAAAAGACTCGAAATACTCTCTTCACTGTAATAATGAGAAAATAAAAGTAAAAAAAAAATCCACTCTTGCACACACATGCAATCCACCTTCGCGGCAGTCCTAATTTTTTTTTTTAAGTCTTCTCTCAATAAGTTGCTTAATTGCACAAAATCCAATCTCCAGTGCCTAAAAAAACTCTCTTCCTTTTTTTGCAAACAAATATCAGAAATTCTTGTAAGATAATATGGTAGATGAGAAATGTTGGGAGATGCTTGCAGAAAAAAAGTGATTTTAGTTAAACCTTGGCCATCAATCTTCAGCAATTTCTAGCTTTTATTTACAACTGATGTGGATCTTGCTCAGCTCAATCATAACTTTTGGATTCCAAGGTATCCACTGTACTTCAAGCTAATCTAATGAAGAAGAGATTTGGGTTTACATAAAAATATTTTTGGATGAAGTTTTATTAAATCTACTCACTCTCTTTCCATCAAATCCACCATACAAACCTCAATTTCATTGATAATAGTTTTTAGTAAAATGCATGATTCGGTCCTGAACTTCTTGTAGTTATTCAATTGAGTCCCTTTTGTATAGTATCCCTAATTTTGTTCTATTAAATCCCCAAACAATTTGGCTTTATCAAATCCTAAATGATTGTTTCAGCATAAAGATGATCATGATGATGATGATAATAATAATAATAATACAGGGAAAAATTAAAAGAAATGGAAATACATTCATGTGCTAAGTTTTAAGGATCCAATAGGACAAAAATAATTGCTCAGGGACTCAATGGAACAAAATAGAAAAAGTGGGACTCAACAGAATAAACACAACATTCAGAGAAAAAATTATGCATTTTCTTGTATCTTTTGGGATCTTTCAATCATAATAACCACTTTTAGTATTTTTTACGCAATGAAGTGATCCTGTACAATTTGTATAAATATGTCAAAACCAAACATACATCACATGAGAATTTTCAAATGTTATATTAAAATATTTTCAAAACTGTCTGTGGCTTTTTATGATGCGAGAAAGACAAGGAGACAATTGGTACAAAGAAAATGTGACGAAGACATGACAAATTTTTCAAGGCAATCAAATTCTATAAATTACCATAAGCATAATAATACCCCTTTCTCGCATCATTGAAGTCAAAAATGTCAACAGAAATGTCAGGTCCATGTTTTGATTCTAACCTGTGAGCAAATCCCTGGACTCCATTATAAAAATGGACAAAACACCCATGCTTTTCAATCTTTGCTATCCAACCATGTGTAATCAGCCCATCTGATGCATCAGCATATGAACTAAGAATTGGAAGTTTGGATTTCACCTGTCCAATAGAAAAGCAATAAACCCATCAGAATATTACATAGATGAATTATGGCAAGAACAATGAACCAATTCTTTTTTTCAAAAAAAAAAAAAAAATTCATAATTGTGCTGACTGCAACTATCTCTAGAAGACTTGGGAATCAACAAATAAAACAATTGACCCATTTATAATTCCCGTCACTTTTTCATAAAAATGATATTTATGAAAATTACAAGTACAGAACCTGGGCATAAAGCAAAGAAAGAACATACAAGAGTTTTCTTGTGTGTTACAGTTATTCTCTTGTTTTTGCAACCAAGCACACGGAACAACAGCTCAGCTCCAACCTAAATCACAAATAAGTAGGATTCAAATCCTTTAGAAGATCAGTCATCAGTCTTGTGGTATCCATTGCAGTACACATCAAATGTAAGTGAATTTAGGAAGTGACCTTAAATTTTTTCCTAGGCTTCACAATTTCAAATTCAGACATATGGCTAAGAGGACATAGTGCTTTCACACCACCAGCAAATTGCACTAAAGCCCCGAAGCTGTCCACAGCTATGATTTTTGCCCTTAATACCATCCCAGGCTTGACATCCGAGTGTGTGAATACAGGGTCTTCGAAGGCACTTGCCTACATGATACAGAAACAATGAGCATTGAGAAACTAAAACTAGTACAATGCAGGAAAGTTATAAAACATAGAAGCATGCCCACTGAAATTAAGGAAAATAATCTGAGAATCAAAATCAATATAGACTCAGGATGCACCAGCAAAGAAGCATATGCAGACAAGAGTAAAAGCTGAGAGCTAAGCAATGCTTGTTGTGAATTAGCATTTAATACAACAGTAATAAACTAACAGCCTATAAATAAAACGGCATAAAAAAGAGTTCAGTGAGTTGAGTTGAGCAGAATTATAGTCTGAGACATGCAAGTTTTGGGAACTGAACTGGAATGGCCTGTCAAACTGATTCAACTGGAAACCAGTTATTGGTCTGGTCCGACCTGAAGCTGAGTGCTGACTTACCAAAAAATGTTCCAAATCTGAAGACTTAGATGAACAGGATAAACCAGGGTAGATCTGAATGAACAGGGTCAAGTAAAACAGCTAAATAAAAGATGAGAGGGCTCACAGCAGAAATAACCAAAAGACAACCAGTACATAAAGACAGGCTTAGTTGATTTTATTTTAGTTAAGAATTTAACTTCAATGAAAGAGAAGTATCTAAACAATGCAAAGATAAAGGGGAAAAAAAATATTAATTACATGTCTTCCTTCCAGTTGACAAGACTATCAGTTCTATTCAGAAAGCTGGCTGACCAGTTTATTCAAGAGAAATGCAATTTCACACTATAGAGGCACTTAATTTAGAAAAGAACCTTCAAAATCCCAATGGCAAGCCCTTCCAAATACCTATAACCAAGAATTCGAACACGAACTCTACTTCCCTCCTTAAACTTTTTCTCAAGCTTCTGGACTTCATTCTCAGCCACATCAGATATCTGTAGTTGACAAAACATTTATTAACTAATAATCAAGTAAGATTTCAATTACCTAAACTCATTTAGTAGTTAGTAACCAATAGAAGAAAATGAACGTACGCTAACATACGCTGGTGATGACTGAGGAGCAGAAGGGATTTCAAGCAGAAGACCCATGCCTTTGTCTACCCTCACTACTTTTGCACTTTCATAAATATCCCCAACTTTAACATGCTGCATTCAAATCAAACATCAATCCCAAGAAGAAAGAGATGATGATAACTAATAAGCAGAGCATGAGACATGATAAATTATTAAATTTAAGAGCACTTTAATTTCACTGGTAGAGCCAACTGAGCGCGTGCGCGCGTGCGTGCGTGTGTGTGAGAGAGAGAGAGAGAGAGTCGTATTACTTGACAAAAGCTCTGGTACAGAAAAGAATAACCAACTAACAGTAAATGCTGAATAATTAAATCTTATAAAGGAATTTGGTACAGAAGCAAAATTTAGCAAGATTATAGGGAAACTAAAACTTCGGCTAATTCAAAAGACCAAAAGATCACTAGTTAAGTCAGCAGAAAAGGTTTAAGAGAAACCTCTAGCACAATAAAACTTCAAATTCCAAACCAAAGCTCTATTATATGTCCATATTTGGGTTTACATCAGACAAGTTGATCCAAATTGATAATAACTCAGCTTACTCTCAGCGTAAAAAAAGTTTAAAACTTCTTATTTTAAATATGAAAAATGCATTAATAAATGTGGAGAACGAGTTCTAACTGCAAAACTGCGTTTTCAGATGCGAACATATCAATAAACCAAAATAGATTTCCCCTAAATATCTAATGGACATACCACTGGAGGAGCATGACTGCGAACAAGATGTTGATTAAGAGTCAAGCCAACAGCTCTAGTTGAGGGATCAATAAATAATATCCTGGCATTGACCTGAATCAAAATAATAAATAGCAAAAAATAAGAAGACAATTAATCATGTTGCCCTAGAAACGACAAAAGAAAAGTGCACAGAATCTCCTGCAAATATTGTAGGCTGATATACCAGCTATGAATTAGATATGCAAATAATCTTCTGAATAAATGACAAAATCATAGCAAATAATACAGTACAAAACCACATGAATAGACTACGTCTGGAGGAGGACAGTCCAACAAAAATATATAGCCATAAAATTGAAATATATGTAAAATCTATTGGCTCCATTGAGTGAAATTGAATATTGATAAATATTCATATGATTATAGAGCCGAACGGTACCAAGATCAATTACAGGGTAAAAGTAAACACACCTTATTATTCTTGCTGTAATAATCTTTCCAGTTTGAACTTGAAAATGTATTTTGCAAATGAAATATGTCAACCTGTCAACCAGATACAAAAAGAAACTGCATCTGTTTAAAAGAAAATACAAACTACATGTACAGATATAAACATCAATGTAAGAGAATAAGTAAATTCAAGGGTGAGTATTGATGACTGGATCTCAGTCTATAATCTGTTTTGACTGGTGATCTCATAAGATAGCAACAAACTTACAGTTCCAGTAAAATAAGTAAGGAATGATAGCATAACCCCATTTTCAAGGGTTGACTGTACACGGGCATTAACTACCATGCCTGGAACAAGAAGATCAATTGAAATTCCCTTAATATCCTTCATCTGACAAGAAGACAATCTAAATGTTAGAACAGCAGTCAAACCAAGGGGTGAGAGAATAACTGAAAACTTACCACACATTTAGACACTGCATCTGGATCAGAACTTAGATAAACCACTTTACGAGTTTTATCAATTCTTCTAACAATTCCTTGCAGCAGTTGTCCAGTTTTTACTTCAGAAAACCTGCTTTCTGTGAGCACCAAACAAAATTTATTACAGGAACTAGATGGATACAAAAGCATAAAGCAAATATCTGCAAGTGTGCACAATGAATGGAGCTGGGATTACAAAATAATGGGCCCATAGCACGTAATAAAAAGCATAATCATATAATATCAATATGCATCCGGATTTTCCAGATTGCCAGATGACCCAAATACTCATTTCCAAGCATTTGCCGCTTCAGAGACTAAAGCATCTACTGAGATGAGTGACTATACAGAAGAAAATCCATACTGCACATTATACTGGCTTCAGCTAACTTATTCGAATTACCATGCATATAGCAAGAAGAAGTTACTTGGATTAGGGAATCAGTGTCAATGAAACTAAATGCATGTGCACCCCCGGGGTCAGTCTCAATTATTTTACTCTATTGACTCGCATCCAAATATGGTTGTCCAGGTCAATTAGAGAGTTGAAGCAACTATGTAGCCAGAATCAAGATCAGACTCCTGTGACTTTCCTAAGAGAGATTCAATTGAAAAATGATAAACAAAGAACCATTGCTAGACATAACTCTTAGCAATTGGAAACCCGATAAGCAACTTGGCAATGCTAGATAACAGTTCTGCAGGCCTTAGGTTGAAATCTGGGATGACAAAAGACTTGCCAATATTGGTGTTATAAACATTGCCTTTTTTTTGTCTTAATTTATGATTACCCGATTATGATAATCATTTTAGCTCCTACATAGACATACAGATCAACATAAACATTATCCCCATTCCATATTGACAGTCTCAATATGCAATAGAAGACTATATATAACACTAACACATACTAAAAGGCAATAAATCATATATAAATATAAGCCAATTTACAAGACCAAGTGGCAAACTGCAACATAAAACATAAAAAAAATTTTAAAAGAAATAGTTGCTTTCACTTGACAATTAATTCAGCTTACAAAACCAACCATGTATTACAAATGAAAATTTGAGGATTCAATCTTTCACTTTTGCTTCCCTCCACAACCCAAAAAGAGTATAAGTGAGGGATAAAAAAATTGAACTCTAGTCCACCATACTAGAGAAATATGTACATCACAAGAATATAAATACATCATTCAGCACCCTCAAATAACTATAAGAAAGGAGAACCGGAAGAGCACCAAAGTCAAGTAAACATTAAATCCTACTGCATAAAAATATATTGAATGAAAATCATGAAAAACAAGTAAAACCAACAAGACACTAAAAGAAAAGGCAGGCATTTACCATCTTGGCTGTTCTTTGGCAAAAAACCCATAAAAGAAGGCAATCCAAAATGAAGAATATAACCATGATCTTCAATGCTTTTAACATATGAAGTAAGGACCTGTAATCATGAACAGTAGATGGACATATTTAGAAAAACTAAGGAATGCTGTAGAACAAAAGGACACAACATTTCCCCAGTAGTTACTATTAGAAGTATTAGTCATTAATACATTTTCATAAATTCATAAACCGCCAAAGAATTAGAACATAAATGATTCTTCTTTAAATATATCTAAGGTAATAACAACCATGATTCAATATGAACCTGAATTACAGTAGCATGTCATCAAATAACTGACCCATATTATTCATAATCCTAAGTGATTTATAGATAAGGGAAAAAAAATTTTAAATTGTTATCATAATATCATATTTTAAGCGTACCATCCCTTCCTGAATGGAATCTAATGAAAAGCCTTTTTGCAACAAAGAAAGGCGCAGAGAAAGCCAAATTTTTCTTTTTCCATTATCTTTCTTATCATCATCCAACTGCAAGACAATGCATGAAACCAACTGCCCGACATTGAATATGCTTGGAAGATTAGCTTCGCTGTCCTGAACAGAGGAAAATGACAAAAGCATGAACTTAAGATTGAAGATAACAATTAAAGGTGAAAGGATTATTAGTTAAAGGAAAAAATAAAGAATTAGTGATACTATATAGGCTTTTAGTACCTCATCTTCTTCATCCATAATAGGATCAAGTGCATCAGCAGAGCGCACTACACCACGTAAGCCCCCAGGAAGACTAATTACGAGGTCCTTCTCATTTACTTCAGCAACAACCCCCAAAAGCTTCATTCCAGGAGAGATATTCTGAGCACAGATCAGAAGGGACTTTAGACGATAATCTTAAATATTACAATTGAAATATTCAAAATATAATAATTAAGTATTACACCTAAGAAGATAGAGGGGGGAAAAAAAGAAAGTCAACATGCAATAGGCTCTTATGATTTTGAGAAGAAGTCCGCACAGTGAGTTGAAACAACAAGAAACACAATTCCGATCAAGAAAACCAAGTTACAGCATACAGCCAAAAACATGTGAATAAATGCCACCAGGAATCCATGAGAACATTCAAAAACAAAAACATGATAATATATACAGTTACATATTTAAATAGCCTAACAACAAATCTACCAACTTCCAACTACAAAACAAGATGCTAAACCTATAAAGCACCCATAAACAGCAAAACCACATTCTCTGCATTGAAACACAAAGGCCTAATCCAGTATTAAGTTTTTCAATGGTTTACAAATCCATGACATCAAACATCCGATTCTATCATTTTAGGACAAATCCCTTACAAAGAGAGACAATTTTTCGAATCAAGACAATTTGACGCTTGAACATGTCATAGGCTATTTAAGCATAAAATTAATTTTAAGCTAAATTGGACTTGCTGACAAGTTGAGAGGACAAATCAATTTGTCCTTTGTTTCTCTAAGAACTAAAATGATCCAAATATATGAGAATTTCTAATTTTGGTAAAATCCTAATGTGAATCCAAGCAGCAATATTTTACTTCAAGACAAAATCATATGCTCGCAAATGGTTTACTTGGATTTCAAGAAATGAGCCTTATAAATTGTAACAATAGCAGAAAACGCAATTTTATTGTTTCTCACAGTCGAAACAATGCAAAATGGATTCTTTCTTTTCCAACAAAAAGAAGCCCTTACATTGAGATTGAAATAATTCCACCAACAACAAATGGATCTGAATGCTACTACCTCCTCCATGTTCCAAATTTATTATAAGCCCAAATGATTTTCATCTATACAAATTATGTCATCAAGCTATCCACTATGCATTTTAAATTCTTATGCTAAGTGTTTTAAATGATGGTTCTAAACTCTAAATACCAAACAACTTCTGCATTCAGCTGCTGAGAATATAAAACCATCTTCTATTCCAAATGGGATCAAGCAAATTTTACGTTAACAAATACTATCATACAATAACTTAAAACCTATATCTATACCTTTTCTTGCAAGGAGAGAGAGAGAGAACAAGGATGAATTCAGGATCATACCTTTAACGTGATCTTATTTGCAAACCGAGGAAGTTTACCGGTCAAGCCGTCACCAAAAAGCGAACCCAAATCATCAGCTTCAGAATGGGTCTTTTTTGGAAATTTCCTTCCCTTTTTTCTCTTCATCGTGAAAACCTTCTCCTCGGCCTCAAATTCAGCATCAACTTCTGCACAAATTTCCTCACGTTCTCTATGGCTCAGTGAGCTTCCTCCACCTGAAAATAAAACCATGTACACATATTTAAATTGAAACCTTCATATTGTCCAAATGTATGAATCTAAACAGCAAGTTTCTTCCTTTTTGGTACATATTAAAACGCAAACTTCTTTAAAATCCATTATAATTATTTGACTCAGTTGAACCAGAATTAATCCCGTTCTATTCTTCTTAATCGTACTTCAAATTCCCTCAGAATAGAATGTCAAAGTTTAATCATATGCAGTTTCTTCTTCCTTAATTGCTTTTCGCCATCAAAAAAATTAGTAACATTATAGTCTGGAAACCTCTAGGGAAATCAGGGACGTCATCTTCAAGTTGCAGGGTCATGGCCTCAGTTGAAACGGCCTCGTCTGCGCCCTTCTTTTGAGCTTTAAACGGCTTTTTCGAAGCTTTATTAAATTTGGAGCCATCTTTCGGCTTCCTACCCTGAGATTTCTTCCTAGAAGGAGCTGCCATCTTCTGTAAAATTTAATAAATTCAAACGCAAACGACGCTTTTCCTCCTCTTTCAGGTTAATACAGCAGAAGTTTGCTCTGCTAAGTGCTACTGTTAAATATGGCTGTGAGGGTTTTCAAGGGTTTTAGAGGATGAATTATTTTAGAATCCTAATACGAGCCCTAGAACATGTGGTCCGGGTCGGGTAATTTCTTTAATGGGCCACTTAGATCCAATTATAACGGGCTTCTACTGCGGGCTTATCACTGATGTATAGAGCCGAATTCCATGGACTCTGATCAGGTTAAAGTTATAAAACAAACAAGAAATCCGGACCGTCGAATTTGTCTTACGTTTAAAACTATCGGTGGATATTGAAGGAATTCTAGGTAAATACATTGTACCGCGACTCCTGATAGTAAATCTGCTGAAACGAGAAGCTTCTCGAACGGAATATAATAATAAGCGGTGTAAACGCTTCTTCTAATCACCTTGAACAGAAAGTAGAAAAATTTTTCTTTCTGCAAGAAGGAACCCCATATCTGAGGAGAAAACATTCGCTGTAAGGTATTCACTTTCTTTGCTGAATTTGAAATTTCGTATGAATCGATACAGTTTTAATGTCCAATTTCTGATTCTGTGGCTGGTTCTTTTCGTCGACTTGTTAGGTCTACTTTATTTATCTACGGTTTTGTTTGTTAGAACTTCAATTATTAGAAGAAAATTTTAAGAAGCGTCTTTTCGTTTTTAATTCGTAATTTCAATCTTCACTTCTACGAAATTTTTGAATAGATTAATGTAAATTTTAGTGTATCTTTATATAGTACTAAAATTTGTAGGGAAGGAAATATTTTGTTTGTAATTTTAGCTAACTAATGGACAAGGGATTGCTTCTGGTTGTTGCAATTCTTGACGGAGAAAAAAAATTGTGTAAAACCTATGCGCATCTGTGGTTAATTGCTATCATATATTTTGCCCTCACATTAGAAAAATTGATCAAAAATCTGTAAAATGTAGATAGAAATTGGGTAACACCTAAAGCGGTGCCAGGGTTTTGATTTTCTGTCTCTTTTGTTCTTTTGTTATTTTCTGGAATTTGTGTCTACTGACTCCTTCTCCACAATGTATTGGCTTTGAAATGTATAGCCATGGATCATGAGGAAATTTAATTGACAGTTCATGCGCATTAACAATTTGCTTTTGTTGGTTGTCAAGCTTCTTTCCTTCATTTATTTATTGGTTGTAGGTTGTAATCCTGGTGATAATGAGGGGTAGAAGTTATAGTTACAGTCCTTCACCTCCTAGAGGTTATGGAAGGAGGCACCGGAGTCCTAGCCCTAGGGGTCGTTATGGTGGACGTGCAAGGGATCTTCCTACCAGTCTTCTGGTTCGCAACCTTCGCCATGACTGCAGGTCTTGTCTCTTTGCTGTTATGACATTATAAATTTTTTTATGGTAATATGAAGCCAAAATAACTGTCCATTGGGGACACCCGATAAAATGAAGCCAAAATAACTCATTCAATTTTCAAAATTGTAAGCAAAAACAAAATGTGAGATTGTAGCATGTGCGATTTAACTTTTGGGGATGCTTGTTATTACAGAAATGCTATCTTTTAAGAGGGGAAAAAGTATTACAAGATTCTGTTACTATAAATCTGCAGGATCCAAACTTAGTTGTGTTATTTATTGCTCTGTTGTCATCCTGTGCTGCAATTTCATCATATTTGTATATTATTTTGAGGACAAATGTGATTACTAATTTTTCCATGACTCAATTGTTCCATGACTTCCTTAGCTTCTCTGATTGATGTTTCTGGACAGGCCTGAAGATTTACGCAGACCATTTGGGCAGTTTGGTCCTCTGAAGGATATATACTTGCCTCGAGACTATCATACTGGGTAAGTATGAATTCTCTTGAAGCAAATAGTGTGTGTCCATGGGCTAATGTCGGTTTGGTAAACTTGTTAAGCTTTATGAACTAGTCTGTGACCTGTCTTACTTATGTCTCTCAACCATCTGGTGATTGGGTTATTTCTTGTTATCTACCACTGGTTTATGGGAATGTTCATGGGAATTTGGTTGTTTTTATTTGAAAGTGTTGAAGACACAAATGAAGTAATAAGACTACTGTGATGAAGACTCTTGAAGTAATTAGAGTACTCGAAGACACCAATTGAGTAATAAGAGTAAAGTTCAAGATGGTCTTAATGTACTCCAAGATTGAGGGGAAGTTGGTTTTGAATACATTCTGAAGAAGTTCAAGTGTTGATTTCAACTCAAATAAAAAAAATGGCTACGTCAAGGTTAGCAGCCATAATTTTTTATCTTTTGATGGTATGAGGTGTCAGCTAGTGTTCTCATGGTAATACATGCTACACTGGAGCCACGATCATATTTTCAATTTTTTTTTTTTATCTTCACCATAGGCAAGAAATTTTTCAATGTGTATGTACGAGTTTTATATTATTGCTGAATGTCTTAGCGTATGGATGCTTCAGGGAGCCACGTGGTTTTGGATTCATCCAGTACATAGATCCTGCTGATGCTGCAGATGCTAAGCATCATATGGATGGTGAAATTCTTCTTGGTCGGGAGCTGACAGTTGTGTTTGCTGAGGAAAATAGGAAAAGGCCAGCAGAAATGAGAGCAAGAGAGCGTTTAAGGTATATACTATGTTATATTATCAGTTTATGAACTAAGCTTTGGCAGAATAGTTGATATGATAGACTGGACGACTTTTCTCCTGCATCGGCTAAGTGGGAGTAATTTTAATAGATATGATTGGCACCCTTATTGGTTTTCTTTGTACTTTTGTGTAATAGGTATAAGATGTGATTGTCTCATTTTTTTCTGTTGGCACTAACAATATATTCTGAACAAGGAAAAAGAATTGAATAAAGTCTGACCGACTTGTTGCTGCTGCCCTAGGTTATAGTGAATAAGGGATATTCCTACATACTTCTTTACATGATCTTTGATTGCGTAGTATCGCTTACAGTTACAGTCGTAAACAGGGGTCAGTTATATGATCGGAGGCAGTCGCCATATCACTACTCACGATCACCTCGTAATGGACGAAGCTATTCTCGTAGCCCAATGTATTTTTCCCCTTCTCCTAGGCGAAGGCGTTATTCAAGGTACGTTGCTAATTTTATCTTTTACAGTGTTTTTCTTTAATGTCTCACGTACAAATTCTGATTTGATGTTTGCTTTATTTATGCAAATAGGTCCATTTCTCCTAGAGACAGAAGGTATAGAGAGTATTCTTACTCAAGATCCCCATATGCGGGAAGGAGTCGAAGCAGAACCCCCAGTAGGAGTCGCAGCCGGAGTCTAGACTATTCTAGGTAATGTATTAGTTATGGAGCATTGAGCATCGTCAGGATAAATCCTCTCTTGGGAGTTTGACGTGCTATCATGAGGTCGTTGTGGACTTGCTGGATTTGCGAACTTTGCGGAAATAATTTTAAGAATAGAGTCGTGAATTAATTCAGTAGCTGTGCCGATTAATGTTTGTGATTGTTATTGTTACGTAAATTTCCCCCTAATGGTTCTAAAGCAATTAAATCTAAGACGGTAAAAATTACACTGGTTTTGGTTTGTTTGTTGTTTGGATCGTCAGAATGTTTCTTTTGTAGGTAGCTTGAAACCTGATTTTGTGGTATACAGGAACTTGGAAATATTAGAGAGGTGTAAAGGTGACACTAACTAATGGTTGGGGACGATGGCGGAATTGGGCAGTTGAATTCTTAAAATATGAATTCGGTGGGAAGGGGTATTACTTGACGTTTCTTAGATTTGGACAATGATATCTGCATGAAGGCAAGCTATGACGTATGGGATATTATTAGCTATTTAACAGTTAAAATAAATATTTTTTTATTTTAATTTATCTTAAATGGGCACAGAGGACTTTGTCAACAAGAAGTAAAAAGTTTCGCATAAACATTAGATGCTTCGGGAAGGAATCAAACCCCATTAATTATTATTTGAAAAAAAAAAATCTTGGTAGAGTTGTTTTTAATACAATTAATGAAATATCTAATAATCATTCTCGTTGTTAGAAAGAGAAAAACTCATTAAACTGCATTTAACTCATTAAACATCATGATTAAGCGTCAGAGTCTCATCCAACAGTATACAATGCCAACGTCTTAACAAGTACGTCCGCATCTGAGAGTCAGAATCACTCGGACGGTAGATTACACCCTTAACCAGGGTTACAGAGCATGCCCTGACAGTTTCAGATCTCCACAAAGCTTCCAGACTGTACAAACCCAGAAAAATCATCAGGCACATCAAGTCGCTTCCATTTACCATTTTGCCCTCCCATGATATAGAATCCTTGTGGCCCACCTTGATAAGCTGATCCAGATAGCAATGCCCATTCCCCACACTGAACCCCACGTGTTCCTACTTTAACTTCTGTTTCGGGCCCACTCCAACTTATCAACTTGCCTTCTTTCTCCACCCTCAGACCCCACTTTGGGCACCCGCTCTCCTTCCATGCTTCTTCCACTCGCCTCCACTCACTTGCACCGAGTTCTATCAACTCAGCACTTCCCTCAAACTGTCCTTGACTGTCCGTTTTGTATCCACTCACTACCCAAAACTCCGATCCAATTACAACTCCTTCGCACTCGTCTCGCTCCTGGCTCATCCGTGGTAACTCACTCCACTCGTTCTTAGTCACGTCGTATACCCACGCCGTACTCAACGCGTTCTTGTTCTCATCGTGTCCACCAGCCACCATAACTCGACCCTTTCGCGCGCCTAGAGCGAAAAAAGAACGATTCCCAGGCATATCCTTGGCTTTCCTCCACTTCCGAGTCGTGAAATCGTACACGTATACATGACTCAGTGGCTCATAATTAGACGGATCCCACCCGCCAATAAGCACAAGCTTCCCTTCAGAGCTCGTAATCTGACAAAACATGGGTAACCCATCTGGGTACTCAGGAACCGGTTCCACTCGCTCCCAGGTCCCATTAACCGGGTCGGCAATAGTGACTCCGTATCTGGGCGGTCCAACCGACTTTGATTGAATCGAATCATGTACATCTGGAAAAGCTTGGATTAAACAAGCAGCTTTGTGGGTATGTCCAGATTGCTTCCTCTGGTAAACCTGGGATCAAGTCGGACATGATTATAAAATTAGCTTTGTTGCAGAAGTAGAATTAGTAGCGTTTGAAGAAAATGGAC
>CANXYI011644286.1:0-11875 GCA_948208565.1 Hura crepitans
AAAGGTATGTGAATTTAATGTATTGGAAGCATGATATTTAGAATTCATAAGTAATTGATGTAGAAAACTAGTATGAAAGTTGTAGTTTTAGGGGTTAGTGAGTATGTAATGGTGTGTTATGCTTACATTGAGGTTTATACCATGTTAAATGTGTGTTGAATTGGTGGGAAGAATAAAGGAATGGTTAAGGCCTCACTTTGGCGAAGAGGTTGGTGTGTGTCTATGTGTTGAGTGTATGGCATGAATTAGGTGGAAAGGTAATGGTTTCTAGTGTGTTTGATTTAGAAAATGCATGAATTATACATGTGTATGGTGAAAAATAGAAGGATTGCTATTATTCCTTAGTTAGCCGAGAGGTTGCCTTGAGATGTAGGCTAGGTGTATGGCAAGTTAACATGACACATTAAGTGGGAATTTGCATGTTAGAGATGGCATTATAGGTATATATGGTGAAATTAGAGAAACAAAGCTTTTGTGTGTGTGTGCTTGGTATGGCCGAGGTATGTACTAGGCATGCCATGGCTTGGTTTGCATGATATTTTCATGCTGTGTGTATGTGCATGCATAAATGATGCTATTGTATGTGTATGTGTGATTAAATGTGAAGAAAAGCATGTATGTGGCAATTAGCAAGTATTGGCCAAGAGGTATGTGTGGTAAATTTTGCATAATAGGCATATTATGGCATGACATACTTAGCATGAATTATGTAATATGCACTTGGCATGAAATAGGTAAATATGTATGAGTAATAAGACTTGAAAATGTATAAATGTTGGTATGGCATTTAAGGTTGGAAAGTATTAAAAAGAGACTTGAAAATGGCTTAAAATGTCATAGTGGAATTGACCACAAAATGGACTTAAATTGGCATGCAATTGGAACTTAAGTTTAGACATTTGGTAAGGTTTATATGACATGAATTTGAAGCCTCTTTTAAGGCCATTTAATATATATAATTTGATGTGGCTTTAGGTCTATGATTATAAATAAAAATGGGTGCAATTGGCATAGGAAAATGACATGAGAAAGACCTATGATAGCATACGTAAAATATAAAAATGACCTATAATTGTATAGTAAAGTGACCTAAAAACTTGTGCACTCTAAATGGCCTTGAATATAGACATAATTGGATCTAAAATAATGGCTTACACTAGAATTAATGTGAACTTAATTACGCCCAAGAAAGTGACTTAAAATGACTTAGAAAAATAGACTTGTAACTGTTCGGTAGGACTAAAAATGACCTGTAACTATCCATGTCAAATTTTGACTATTAAAATCAATTCATAACTATTTATTTTTCACTTATAAATATTATAATATGATGATCAATAAATAAATAGACATAAAATAAGGTCAAATGGCCTATTAGTTAGAAACCCACTGGATGGATTAACAAGTCCACTTAGGGATTAGCAGCTATTAGACAATTACAGTAATTTTTTAGATATTGGGAGGTCTATGGATCGATCCCTACTATCCTTTAGAAGTCATTGATGTTGATGATTATCTAGATATTGGGAGCTCTATAGACTAATCCCTGCTATCCTTTAGAAGTGGTTGATGTTGATGATTATCTGGATATTGGGAGGCCTAATGATTGATCCTTTCTATCTATTGAAGCTTCTTACTGTAATTTTTGGATATTAGGAGGTCTATGGACTGATCTTTGTTATCTACAATATGATTGGTGGTTGATTTGATTGAGATATTAGAAGGTTTATGATTAATCCTTACCATATCCTGTCTAGTATTGGGAGGTTTAAGTAAGCTGATCCCTACTATTAGACTAAGCTAGTCTAGTGGTCGAGATCCAAAATGTGGACCACTACACAGCTTATCAGTTCTCTCCTAGCCTAGTGTTTAGGTGTAGTCTATCTAGTTAGGCTTATTAAATTTAAACTAAATTAATATATAGACTTGATTAATGGCAATTTACTAAATGATTAATTTAATTGAAATTATCTCAGTGGTAATATGGTAATTATTGGGAAAATATGTTAAATCACCTGTAATGCATGAATTAATTGATATACCATCCACACACTACGTATTGACTATCACATTTTTATTGCATGTGGACCATTGCATATAACATGTTTTAAATACATTGAATTCACCAGTGAGTTTTATACTTAGCGTACCAGTGTTTTGGTTTGCAGGTTGTAAAGATAAAGCAATCTAGCCTTAGAGATCGTGCAGTGTAGCAGCACAAATTGGAAGGGTATATAGAGTCTTTTTCTTTGTTTGTTAAGTTAGCACTCATGTAAACACTATAGGTTATGGGTTTAGCATAGCTAAAGGCTACTTATGTCTATATATAAAAGGATAGGTGTGATGTATATAAATAGGTGGTTCATCTGAATGGTTTGCTTTTATGAGTTTTTAATAACTGTAGGGCTGAGGGCCCATGTGATTGTTGTGTGATGATGTTGACTGGGGGACTAGAAGGGTCTAAAAGGAGGTAGAATGATACTATTGATATTAGAAGTGCTTTTAGAGGTGAAAAAATTTTTGCATGTCAACTAGGTAGCCGTTATATTGCCCAATTTTCTATAACATGTAGAATGTTTATAAAATGGGTTTTCTAGGTCTGTTATACCACATATGATAATGTTTAAGTGTTAGACTGAGAACCTAAGCAAAATTTGAGAAAAGCTTTAAAACAACCTATAAGAGTTAAAAAGGGCACACCTAGAGCAATTCCAAGATAGGTGACCTAGTAGGAAGTACATCGCCTGTCGGATTTGTAAGGTTGTTCGGTAGGGGGTGTCACAATGATGATATAGAATAAGTATGTGTTATATTATATGTTGAAATTAAGTATGCAAAGAAGCACAATATATGTATTATGAATATTCATGTAAGACAATGAATATGCATATATGCATAAATATGCTTTTACTATGATGAAAGTTGACATAGGTGCCTCTAAAACAAGAATTATGATATTGCATTTGTCATTATTATAACTAAATGGCTTAATTTAAACCTATTTGAACATATATATGAATTATTGGCATGAGAAAGTGATATGATTATGGTTGAGAAGGAAAGTGTGGATTAAAGTATGGATTATAATATGTTTGTGGTATAAAAGAATTAATGATGCATGTTATGTATGAATATGAATTTGATATGAATATAAAGATGAAAAGTCTTATGGTTATCTAGTTGGTATTTTATTGGCCAAATAATTGAAAGGCTATTAAAAGCTACTTTAAAAAGGGTGAAATGAAAGATGAAATGATGATATGGATGGCATATGGTAGTTATGAAACACCATAATGCATGATGAGTTTATTATATGGTTAAATGGCCTAATATGGGAATTGATGGGTGCTTTAGGCATTCATCAAATGGTTACAACATGAAAATATAGATATAAGGCAAAAATGGCCTAAAGTGATGAAAAGAGTAAAATACTTATGATAATGTCTATTATGTATAAAAAATGGATATGTTGATGTGTTAATCAATGTACTCATGTTACATGAATAGTAATATAATAGGATTAATATAAATAGTGAAGAATATTAATTTTTCCCTAAGGTCACATTTTAACCAAATTAAAGATAAAATTTACTTGATCTACTTTAAGAAGGAAAAACTTAAATAAGCATTGTGAGTTAGCCCATAAAATTAGATAACCTAGATTAGATAGGTTGACCGATCAACTAGGAAGATATAGCAACTGCTAGTATACCCACGAGTGTGTTGATAACTTTCAGGTCTAGGATATGACCTTCGAGTCTAATTTATGACCTATGAGTCTAATTTATGACCTTTGTGGTCCAATTATAACCTTTAGGTCTAGGTTTATGATCTTTGGGTCTAAGATATGGCTTTCGATCCTAAGTAGTCCCACTATCCAATTTTTTATAGTTGTCTTTTAGGTATGGGCAGAAAATGATTGATTAAACCTAAAGTTTTGAATGGGGGAAATTAAATAGAATTTTACATGCATGTTAAATAGTGAGTTTATTAAAGATACTAAGAATGTGTACATACGTATAAATGATCATTTATGTTGATTATGTAATAGAGATTATGCATGAAGAATTCTTTTAAGTTATTATGAATGAATGCTACAATGCCTTTGTTTGTTTATGATGAATTATGTATGATCATGTTATGAGATAAATTTTATGTGATTATGGCTTAGGCATGATACGCATGTGAGCTAAAATAAAAATCATGGCATGATAATGATTAATTTAAGCATAATAATGATGTTTGTAATCATTACATATATGAATTTATTATACTTATTTATAAGGTTTTGTGATTGAATCATGCAAATTGCAATGATGGTTCCCTAGCATATTTATTCTATATTGTAAGTCATGCATTTTCAGATCCTTAACATTTGATAATGTCTTATTTATCTATGCCTTTTTACACATGTTAAATTATTGACTCTTAACATAGTGGACTAGTATATTATGAATGTTTAAAATTTGAAGTATTTAATATAAATTGAAAAAAAGAATGTGCCATACTATACTGGATCCACCACTGAGCTCCGAAGCTTAAAGCATCATTCGTTGCGATGCGTAGGTTCTATAAGACATAAGGTTTGAAAGATCTACAACATAAAGCAGAAAAAAGAAGTGGCATGGGAAGATATTAGTGTACACAAGGATGTGTTATGTGATTAATATATAAACATCAATAAAGATGTTTGTTAGCAACTGTTTGTCTTCTATAGAGATATTTGCAATATTATTATGGTTTCAAATCATGAACTATATACGAGTATTATGGAATTACAATTGTATAAAGGTAGAGATATGTCTTCAGGGACCTTGTAAACTTTTATATGGTTTGAGCTTGATATATATATGATCTGTGATGAAATCTTTATTCATATGGCTTATGGATAAATAGTGGATATATGTATGTTTATATTTATGGGTATATTGGATTGTGTAAATTTGAGGAGTATTGATTATATGTTATGTTTTTAGAATATGTTAATAATGTATTAGAGTGATTAGAAGGATCATAGTATTAAGTTAAGATGTTTAGATGTTTTAAAAGTGTGTTTTATTATAGGTTACTATTTGGGCTAATGTCTTTGGAGTCATTATGCTACTGAATTTTTGACACCATGATCTCTAATGGCATAAATGGAAGAGAGTTTTTGTTAAAATTTATGTTGTCAAAATTTTGACATGATTTATAATGGTATAAATGTAAGGAAGTTTTTGTAAAAATTGGTTTTTCATATGTTTTATGGTAAAAAGATAAGTAGTAGGATGAAAATAAAAAGAATTTAAAGTAAACCAGATAAGTAATAAGATAGATGATGGTTGTGAGTCATTCTTTATTTGGGTCCAGTGATCGAACCGGGTAAAGAGTGTCACATGTTGATGTAGATGAAACACTTTTATCCATAAAGTAGTGGTTTTAAATCTTTAACGGCAAGATCAAAATCATGAGTAGGGTAGTTTTTCTTATGCGGCTTAAATTGCTTCAAAGCATATGCTACTACCTTATCCTCCTATATCAATACATAGCCAATATCATTGTGAGATACATCACTGAACACCACATAATATTTTTTTAACACCAATTGTGTAAGAATGTGAGCTTCTATTAACAAAGACTTAAGCTTCTTGAAACTTGCTTGACATTTGTCACTCCATATAAAATTTGCATTCTTTTGTAATAGGTTGGTCAATATAAAGGTTATGATGGAATATCCTTTCATAAACCATCTATGACAACCAACTAAACCCAAAAAGCATTTAATCTTAGTTCCACTCTTAGGTGGCCTTCATTCTATTATCGCTTATATCTTCTTAAGGTCTACTCTTTCCATATCAATAGAAATAATATGCACCAAAAATGCCACTTTATCAAGCTAGAAGCTACAGTTGCTAAACTTGCCATATAACTACTTCTCCCTTAACTTCTATAATACTAACCTTAGATGTTTATCATACTTCTCTTTTTCCTTAGAATATATCAAAATATTATCTATGAATACCACTATAAACTAGTTTAAGTATCAATAAAAGACTCGATTCATAAGGTATATAAATATATCTATTGCATTTATTAAACCAAATGGCATCATAAGAAAGTCATAATGCCTATACCTTATTTTGAAGGTTATCTTGTGCATATTTGCATCATTCACCTTAAATTGATAATACCCTGACCTAAAATCTATTTTTAAGAACACTCTTACTCTTTTAAGTTGATCAATAAGTCATTAATCTTGGGGAAAGAGTACTTATTTTTTAGAGTCAATTTATTCACCTATCGGTAGTTTATACACAATCCCATTGATCTATCCTTCTTCTTTATAAAAGGACTGGTGTACCCCATAGTGAAAAACTAGGGCATATATTTCTAGCAATTGTATCTTTAGCTCTTTTAATTCAATTGGTGCTATTCTATAAATTGTAATAGAATTGGTGTTGTTTTAGGTACCAAATCAATTGCAAACTGCACCTCTCTTTCCGATTGCAAATCAAGTAAATCCTTAAGGAAAACATCCTAAAACTCCCTCACTGTGCATTATCTTGAAGAATAGGTTCAAGTATTCTAGTGTCCTTCACATGAGCTATAACGCCTTGAAAATCCTGACATTCATGAATAGTACTTTCTTGGGATGAATAGTGAAACACCCCCTTCCCATTCTATTTGAACAGGTAAGAAGTGTCACATCCTGCTGAGATTACCCATCCTAGGGTTTTCCGTAGGGCCTTTCATTTTACTATTATACACTTTAGTTATATTCACTTGACTATTTAATCTAATTAATCTTGCACATTTATTTATGAACTACAATTTATTTATGTACTATTTACGTCGCCCTCAGGCATTACTGGACATTTTAAAATAAACGGGTAGTATAACGGCTGCTTTGTTGCCTAGCCAAATTTTTAAACCTGTAAAAGAACACTTCTATGAATCACACACCATCACTAACCATTAATAGACCCTCTAGTCCTCTAATACATCATCAAATCACACACATCTCAATTATAATATCTCACAGGGTTGGAGACCCATTAGCACACATTCAAAATTAACATAGACATCATAAGTACACTATTAAGCAGTTCACTATACATTAATACTTCTTTAATACTGTAAGTGAGTGTTCATAACCCATATAACCTCTACACATGAGTGTATTACTATTACAATACATAAAAAAGAAAAATACAATACCAAAATAGACTTGAATAGCTACACTGATGACGAGGCCTGATGCTTGCTTTTCTTCTATCTACAGCCTGCGCATCGGAACACCGACACGCTGAGTATAAAACTCAGTGGTGGAATAATCCAAATACAATGTCATTTATACGACATGCAATGATTCATGAAATGGACACACCTATACAATTCTATGTCTGACTAAAATACCCATTCATTATCTTTAGCTTTATTATGTATATATGATTCAGTGACATATAACCAATATATTTAAATTTAATTACTTATAGGCCCAAGACAGATAGACATCACTTTAAAACACTAGACAACAGGAAAATCTTGTGCAGTGGCCCACTTTTAGGGCCTAAGTAGCTGCACCTACCATAATACTATGTCAGTACCTATAGTAGATGGCAGAGAACAATCTGTGAACCATTCCTGCACCTGCAGTGTATATTGATCAATGCTTGTGATGGACACTTGAAGTAGGTCTCTAGACCACCCCAAGGCCACAATTTAATACCCTATAGTGCAGTGGTTCTCATTAAACCCAAGCGGTTGCACCCGCTATACTGTATTACCTGACAGTGGGTCCCAAAGAGACCGACTACCTAGCAGTTGCTCTATCTCTAATTGACCAATCAACCCATCTAGTGGGCGTCTAACTGATGGGCCATAAATTATTTTAGATTTGAATTCATTCATGTATCATGTGTAATTTACTTTTATACCCTAACTATATCCATTAATTACCATTTTACCCTTGTCGAAATTTTACTATTCATTTGGTCAGTTTATGCAACTGACACTATTCATTTGGTCATTTTAGATTCTTCATGCCTATGATTATTCACCAATTATAAGCCTCATTTGGAGACATCTAAGTACCATTATTCTTTTAGGTCCCTCACATACATAATACCTGTGAAATGACCAAATTACCCTTCACAATTTCCATGCCAATTTAATTACCAATTATTAACCCTTTTCATCCCAATTTCAATTACTCATTTTAACACCCTTATTAACATTCATAGGCACCCTAAAAACCCCTTGTACCTAACCACACATATTGCACACCTTATAATAATTGAAATAAATGCCAATTACACCTATAAATTCATTTTTCCATCCATTTAATCATGCCAAATCCATTAATTTAAGTACAATAACATGCCTAAATGCCAATTACACCAAAACACTCGACTTAACCATGAATCCCTAAATTTCATAATGAGTTTCATGCAAAAATGTTCACATACATAAATGGCATATAATATTTAAATCATTCTACATACCTAGGGTGTGTGTACACCCTTTTCCCCCCAATTGGAGCCTTGTTAGATTGATTCCTCTCACTTATGCTTAGATTGCCTAACATAACCAAATTCAAAGTTTAAAAATTCCTATAAAAATATCTAGAGCTCCAATTGGAAATCGAAAAACATAGAATTGCTTAGAATACCCTAAAGTATACTTATCAAAAACAAAAAAAATGAGTTTTAGAATTATTTACCCAATTTTGGTACTATTCACCAAAGAGAAGAAATCCTTCAATTTACCCTTTTTCTTCTAATATTTTGGTGCAAGGAGGTGTGAAAATGGTGGCGCATAGGAAATTATGGATTTTTCTTTAATTTTGGTGGAGCATTGAAGAGGGAAAAGAAGAAATTTCTTGGGAAGAAACCTTCAATGGCATCGGCATTGTGTGTCTGGAGGAAGAAGATTAGTTTCCAGCATGTAAGAGTCATGTGCACATTAAGGGGTATTTAATTGAAGTGGTTTGGTCCAATTGGTTAGGTTCAATTGACCTTAAAACCAATTTTTAAGCATTTTCATAGCATTTTGACTTCTAATGTTAATAAAATATTCTAAGGACCTCAGAAAATTCCCATTTCTATTTTAAAAATCCTCGATTAATAAGACTAAGGTCCCTATAAAATTTGGGATCAAAATTCACCGTTGACTTTTTTAGGTACTATTCACTCACTGAACAAAATATTCAAAAATAATATCAGATGACCTCAGAAAATTATAATTCCTTCACCACCATACACAGTGGAATTTATGAGGTTCAGGTTATGACGTTTTCGAGACCATCTGGGCACATTCCCGGTCCCGAGGCTATCCTGGCCTGAAATATTTTTATCTCCGAAAATAAAAGCTTATACCCTTAAATGAATTATTAGTTCTGCTAAAATTTTTAATTCATTCATTTTGACCACTTTCAGGATTGTCAAATTTTTATGAGCAATATGCTAGTCATCGGACTCGAAATGATGACCCGCACCGTGGGGAATATCACTCAGGTCCCGAAAGCACTGTTCACAAGAACTTGACCGGCGGGCGTTACAAATAGTGTTCTTGAGACCTAGGTTGCACTGAAGTCACCAGGGAAAAGTATTAATCATAAAACAAATTTGGGTAAAGTTTGATGTCAATCTAAGGTTATTATAGTGGTTAAAAATGTAAAAAAAGTTTTTATTGCAGTGTCTTAGGAAGAGTGACAAGGCAAAGCTGAACCATAAATTAATTTTAATGTTTCTTAAAAAATTATGAAAATTATATAAATTAAGACTTAAAAATTCCAATGAATCCAATAGCACAGAATTCAAAAATTTTTGATATTAAGAAGTAATTTTCTAGAAATTGGGCAACATAAAATTTATGAAATTAATTGGTTTTTTTAGTATTTTTAAACATCAACTTTTAGAGGCATCTAAGGAATAATTAAAATGAGTTAATGCCCAAAAAATGGCAATTTAATTAGCTCAAGAAGTGAAGAAAATTTTGGGGAAAATTTCTAAATAAAATAATTTTGAGATTGGGTATATATAGAGTCAAAATTAACAAATGGGTCAAGATTACTATTCATCACCCCTCTCCCCATTCTCTCAATTTTCATTCTTTTCTTCTTCCTTTTAAAGCAAAAATCATCCCACAAAAATTTATTTATAGAGCCTTTATGTCATAAGAGGCGCATAGGAAATAGAATTTCTAGGAAAAAGGTATGAAATTATCAACTTCCAAACCTTGTGAATAGTATCCACAAAATTTTTGGGTAAGAATTTCTAACTTTCGTTATCTTTCTTAAATGCTAAAGGTGGCCAAGAGTCGACTTATGGCCTTAGATTAATTTTTAAAGCACTAGTTGGTTTATTTCGAATTTTTAAAGTTTATTTCAGGTTATGTCAGGGAATCCTTAATTGACCCGTGATAAGGGGAAAACCAAGGCATAGACGAGTCTCCAGAAACCCCTTCGATTATCTCAATATGTGAAATCAAAATAAAATGAGCAATTTTAATTAAAATCCCTAAGTGTGTAGTCATTAATGACATGTTTAGTTGTGTATTATGGCATCTAATAAATGTATTAGAATGAATTGTATGCTTTGATTACATTGAAATAGAGTATGAGTGTTAATTTGTTGTAAGTGCTACTGATGACTTATTATGTAACATAATAAAAGTAAATTGCTAAATTGAGTGTTTCCAACTATATGTACTTATAATATGGTTAAGTTGCTTAAGTGGCATATTGATGAATGTATGGAAACAAGAAATGGCTTTAGGATTATTATATGTTCATTTCATGGCACATATTGCATATGGGTGCATATTATGTGAAAATGTTTTTATGTGCATTTATGAGTATGACAATATGTGTAACAATGTATATATGTACAATGTATGATCTAAAGCATTATTACATGGTCATTTTAATAGGGTAGCCAAATGAAATTAGTTAAAATGAGGGCATGAAGTTAAGTGATATGGTATACTGTAAGAAATATCTAAATGTGCTAAGTGTGTGCATGCCACCACTTGTGTAGGAAAACATATGTCCATCATTTTTGAGTTATGTTTTCTGATGGAAATGATGCATTTAGATGACTAATCAATGTATAAATGATAATTGAGGCATAATAGGGGTAATGGTCGAAATCTTCAAGAGAGCATAAAAACCCATAATCCTTGAGTCCATAACATTTAATTATGTTTGAACATTACATTTAATAATAGTTATGTGGTATGATGATAATATACACTAAGTTAGCCTAAATGACTAAGAGTGGTCGAAAGGCCTATTATGGGTTAAACACTTGACGCTACATAAATAATGAAAGAAATTGTGTATACATGTTAAGTTCTTACAATTTGAATATAGAGATAATTAATGTTATTAAAGAAATAAGGTTTAAGACCATTAAATGCCCTTAAACCCAAAATGGACCTTAAATGATCTCCTGAGAGCCCATTATGCAATAAATCTAAAATTTAAATGTATATAAAGGCATAAATAGACTTAAATGTCACTATGACCTTAGTTTATCATGGAATTATGGAATGCATGCTAAAAATCCACAAATGAGGTGGATAATGCATTTGAATATGAATATGGCATAATGACTTGGAAAATGGGCAAAAAGGTTCAAAATGTGATTTTTAATAAAGGTAAGCAGCTTTAGTCATTAAATAACTAAATCATATATTTTAAGAGCTGTGCAAAGTTACTTAAGGCGGTGAATATGATAGTTTTTAGAACATGAGATGCAATAACCTAGGAAATAGATAAGTTGACTGGTTAGGTAGGGGATATAGCAACTGCTAAGGCATTTCATTGCTTAGATAAGGTCCAAAGGTATACTTATAGTCTACTTATATATATATATATATATATATATATATA
>CANXYI011644288.1:0-19294 GCA_948208565.1 Hura crepitans
ATGTAGGACTTAACTTCCTTTTATTTCTAAATTGCAGAACCTTCAAAACCTTGATAAAAATCTTGTCTCCCACTTTATATTCCACCTCTTTCCTGTTCAGATTTGCATATGACTTCTATCTATTAGAAGCTGCTTTTAACCACTCTCTTATGATCCTCACCTTTTCTTTTACAGGTTAGATCAAATTTGGCCCTCAGTTTCATTGAGTTCATTCTAACACAAAGGCATTTTTCACTTTTTTCCATATAAAGCCTAATAAGGAGCCATGCCAAAGCTCACTTGATGACTGTTGTTATAAGCGAATTCAACTAAGGACAAATATCGATCCCAGCTTTCCTTGAAGTCCAATGCACAACCCCTTAACATATCCTTGAGAATCTAAATAAGCCTCTCGGATTGTTTTTCAGTTTATGGATGAATGTTGTACTGAAACTCAACCGAGTACCCAAGGCATTATGAACTTTCTTTTAAAACCTCAATGTGAACCTTAGATCCTGATCCGATATTATCGAAGATGGCACTCAATGCAACTTAACTATCTCATTTATATAAAGCTCTGCTAGCTTCTCTCATGAGTAGTCCATTCTCACAAGTATAAAATGAGTTGTCTTTATTAAACAATCCACAACTACCCATACTGAGTCACACCTACTCCTTATCATAGGTAGCCCAACCATGAAGTCCATAGTCACTTTATCCTATTTCCATTCTAGAATTGCTATAGGATAAAGCAATCTAGAAAGAACTTAGTGCTCTACCTTTACCTATTGACAAGTAAGACACCTCATCAAATACTCAGACACATCTTTCTTCATGCCTAGCCACCAATAAGAAAGCTTTAAATACTGATAAATCTTATTGCTACTAGGATGTATCATATAAGGAGCACTGTAAGCTTTTTATAGAATCTACTTCTTTAACTTTTCACATCTAGCACACAAATTCTATCATGATAGTACAAATAGTCATCTCCCTTAATCTCATACTCTGTCGAGTTCCCCTCTTAGATAGCACTTATGATACTATCAGCCTCTGATGATCTCTCTGACAATCCTTCACTTGCTATAACAAATTGGGCTTAACTTGCATCTTAGCTAATAAGGCACTATCACCGGCAAGCTGTAATCTAACATTCATGGCTCTCATAGCTACCATGAACTTTATACCAAGTGCATCACCCACTACATTGGCCTTCTCTAGATGGTAATCAATCAAGCAGCCATAATCCTTAATTAATTCCATCCACCTCCTCTGTCTCAAGTTTAGCTCCTTCTATGTAGGAAAATACTTAAGACTCTTATGGTCTGTGTAAATGTAACAGTTCTTCTTGTAAAGATAATGTCTCTAGATTTTTAAAGCAAACATAATGGCTACAAGCTCTAAATCATGAGTAGGGAAGTTCTTCTCATGTGGCTTCAACTGTCTTGAAGCATAGGCAACAACCTTGCCATTTTACATTATAATACACCCTAATCTATTGTGAGATGCATCACTAAATATAGTGAAATCCTTTTCCAAAGCTAGCTGCATAAGAATCAAAGCCTCTATCAACCTAGCCTTAAGCCTATCAAAGTTATTTTAACACTTGTCATCCCAAACAAACTAAACCTCCTTCCTTAATAATTGTGTTATAGGGGCAGCTATCAAAGAAAACCTTTTCACAAACCACCTGTAGTACCCTACCATCCCCAGGAAACTCTTGATCTTAGTGGTTTTCCTAAGTGGCTTCCACTTTATCACTACTTTTATCTTACTGAGGTCAACTCTAATACCTTCAGTCAATTTTATATGTCCTAAGAAAGACACTTCACTTAACCAAAACTCACACTTGTTAAGCTTACCATAAAGCTTTTCTTCTCTCAAAATCTGGAGAACCATTCTCAAATATTGTTCATGCTCTTCCATGTTCTTCAAATAAACTAGAATATCATCTATAAAAGTACCATAAACTAACTAAGGTAGGGTCTAAAGATTATGCTCATTAAGTCCATGAATGTTGCAAGAGCATTAGTAAGCCCAAATGGCATTACCATGAAGACCATACCTTATCCTAAAAGCAGTCTTTACCATATCCAATTCCTTTAGTCTTAACTAGTAGTATCCAGATCTTAAATCTATCTTAGAGAACACACTCCAACTCCTCTAAGCTGATCAAATATATCATTGATCTATGGCAAAGGATAATTTTCTTAATGGTCACTTTATTAAACTATCAGTAATCAACACATAACTGAAGTGAACCATCCTTCTTCTTTACAAATGGAACCGGTGCTCTCTAAGGTGAAACACTACTAAGGAAACCTTTACCCACTAACTCTTGGAATTTAACTTTTAACTCTTTCAATTTAGCTGCAGCCATCTAATAGGAAGCTATTGATATCAGAGTAATACCAAGTAGAACCTTAATACTAAACTCAAGTTCTCTCTCTGATGGCAAACCCAATAATTCTTTCAAAAAAACATCCACAAATTCAGCAACAACTGGTATTCTACTACCATCTGGTTTTTCTATTCTAGTGCCAAACATGTGAGCAAGGTATGCCTAAAACCCTTCCTTATTAACTGCCTAGCAGTGTCTACAGATATTATGTTGGATAAGAAATTGATTCTCTCTTTAATGACTGTGATTTTAGACTTATCATCAGCTTGGAGAGTCAATCTCTTATGCTTACAATCTAAAATCACTTGATATTTGGACATCCAGTCCATTCCCATATCAAGTCAAAATTATTGAAAGGTAACTCTATCAAGTCAATAAGAAACTGATGGTCTTGTATTCTTAATGGGCAATCTCTATATATTTAGGGCTACTAACCATGATCTATAGGTTAAGTGGTTCTGAAACTAACCCCCGATCTTATGCCTGTGATATAAAAACATACGAATGTGTAGACCACAGATCTATTAATGCTAAATAAAGAGAGTCAAAGAGGAGAAAAGTACTAATAATAATGTCTGGCTCATCAGCATACCCCTAAGCTCTAATGGCATACTAACGAGCTAGAGATCTCTGCTCATGTCAGGACTCTAATCTATCTCTTTGAGTTCCCTCAATTATCTCTCTTCTTCCACTCCTCTGATCTCTAGTATGTGTAGGTGTTGATCTCTAACCCATACTTTATCCCTTAGGACAATCCCTATGAAAATGACCCTATTGTCTATAAGTATAGCACATACCTAACATATTCCTCCAACATTCTCCTCTATGCTTTTTAAATAGGTCTGGCACTAAGGAGCTTGATTCTTTTTGCTCACTGATCTAGGTATAGAAGTTGCTTGAGACTGTGGCTATCCTATTTTCCCTTTACCACTTTGAGCCAATTTCTATAACTGGCCTTATTTTTGAGACTGCTAGGTAGAACCAGACTTGAATCCCTTATACTTCTTTTCTAACTATGGTGCAACACTTAATGCCTCCTGACCAATTGTTCTCTTCTTCTAATAGAACTCCTTTATCTCTTTCTAAACCCTTTTAGTAGATCTAAACACTGATACCAATTGTGAGAAATCTCTTATCTTCATCAAAACTGCCTGGGACTTAATGTCAACATGTAATCCCTTTTCAAACCTCTTGCACTTATCTGCCTCAGTGGTAATGGTATCCTTAGCATATCTGCTAAGCATGGTGAATTCCTTCTCATATTCACTAATAGTCTTCTAGTCTTACATCAAATCCATGAACTATTATCAACTCTTATCAAGGTAGTCCTCTGTGATTTATTTCTTATGAAACTCTATCAAAAAATACTCCCAAGTCACTTGTTCCTTAGTATTATACTATATAAGATCCTCTCACCATTTTGAAGCTTCTTTTAGAAGAAGTGAGGAAGCACATATGACCTTTTTTACTTGCATGCACCTCATCTACTTCATAATTTTCTTAGTGCAATCTAGCTACTATTCTACCATCCCTAGAGTAACCTTACCCTTACATTTGAAGTCCTTGGCCCCTATTTTCTTCACCCTCTCGAAGATAGATCTTCTGAAGAGCCAATGGTACCTTAAGTTATGGTCGTGGTGGTGGCAGAGCAATACCAATAGCTTGCCTCAATAGCTACATCATCTCCTATAGGAACACTGGCAAAACATGTCCTACGGACTGTGCATGTCCTGCTATACTCACAGATATAGACCCAACTCTCATGGCCTCAGTAGTGACCATAGTCAAAGCATGACTCTCAACTTCATCCTCGATACCTTATGCCAAAGCACTCATTATATCTGTAGGTGAAAAAACAAATTGATAAGCCTCAATATCTAATAGTATGTGATGTAGACTCTATACTCTAAACACTTAAATGTTTCCCAAAAATGCCTAAACTAAAGCTCTGATACCACCAAATGTGACACCCCTTACCCAGTTCAGATGCTAGCTGATTGCCGAGCCCAACCAAGGTGTGCACCCATATCGAGATATCCAAACTCATCTATCCATTTATTTATTTTAAAACATTTTAAATCAAGATCATTGTATGTGAAAATACAAGTTTTCAAAATCTTTTTCAAATAGTATTACTTATTCAAAACTGGGAATCCTCATGCTAAAAATCAGGTAGCATAACAACTGTACCGGGCACTATCCCAAATTTTAAACAGTAACATGCATAAAAATATACACTTTTATAACTTATTTACACACTTTCTCCATCTCAATGTGATCCTATGATCACTCCAACAGCACACAAACACAACATATGATATCTAAACCTCATAAAGAGATATCATGCAACACAGCATGTAATTTCATAGTTTAATATGACATACAAACATTAAAATCCAAAAAGAAAATTTAAGTTACAATTTAGTTACAAAATAGATACAAGTTAGGCCCATCCCCTATTACATTTACATTTAAGTGCCACCTATACATCACAAATATTACATAAAAGAGCTTTACCAAAATAAAGCCTTCTCTTTTAATGTCTTGATGTCCCGAGGCTTTGAGTATCAAAATGTCTTTATATATACTCATCGTAAACAAACGACACTCTAAGCAAATTGCTTAGTGGTATAATCAAAACAATACATGCTAAATTACCATTCTTAACATGCCATAGTCATATGACAGTCATTAACATGCATAACTATCTAACATATTGAATTATATACATACAAATGATGATATGCCATGAAGATCAATTTGACATACTCTATGCACAAGCAACTCTATCTCATGGATGCATTGTAAAATGACATGTAAAAACATCAATTCATCAATTTACACCATTTCCACATTATACATGGTTTTATTGGTCATTTTAAAGCCATAACATGCATAATTTGCTTCTCTTGTTCTTTGCCTTACTTTCTTTACTTATGCCCATGGGGATAACCCTAAACCTATAGATAACGGGATTATAACTTGTGCAGTGGCTCATATTTTGGACCTGACAGCTACTGCACTAATATAGTTGTATAGTGTCCATCTAGACTTACACGACTGCACCCGCATGTGCTTTTATAGTGGCCCCTACAGGACATTATCGATGGTTACATCTCCTTAGATTTAAAGATCACAGCACATATCTCCTCAAGTAAGACTAAAAGTGAACCTTTGGATCTCATCTAAGCATCGAAGTGCCCTAGTAGCTGCTAGCCAACCTATCCATTTCCTAAGTTGTTGCATCTCATGGGGTAAAACCATTATTTTTAGTTTCTCCTTATTAAATGAGCTTATATAGCTTTTAATATCCATATTTTAGCCATTAAATGGCTAAAACTATTTATTCTCATTAAAACATCATTTTGAGCATTTATACCCATTTTAACTTACATTATGCCATAGTTATGCCATATGCACCAACAATCACATTTTCCATCTCATATATGGATTTTTAGCATGTATTTAACATATACATAGGTCATAAATCCATTTAGGCCCATTTATGCCTTAATTTTCATTAATTTCTCAATTTATGGCATAATATGCTTTCAAGAACTCTTTTTAGGTTTGTTTTAGGTTTAGTGGACTTTTAGGTTCCATACTTCTTTTCTTTCATGACATGGATCATGTTCATATTCAAATATGTGAATTAAAGTATACAAGCACTATAATTCTCATGATCTATGGACAATCATATACATTCCCTATTATAGGCCATACGGCCATTCTTACCCATTTAGGCATATTTATTATGTATTAGCAAACATTACACATAGACATAATTCGAAGACATATTAATGCACATTTAAACCTTATGGCATTAAAAATTATAAGCCCCTATTACTTCTTGGTAGTTTCAGCCATTAGGCCTTTTTATCCTTTATTGGTTAGTTTTTCCATAATTCATGCTCATTAGGTGTTTAATAAGTCATTTATCACATTTCATGGTCATATACACATTTAAATATGCATAGTATTTCATTTCCACTCACTATATCCAACCATTCAATGTCATTCTTATTTATGCCCATGTAACTACATTTAGCCTTAATTTAGCATTTAAGAATATAACCCATGTTGTGGCACTACACCATTCGACCATGCCTATAGCAATGCCTCTAACATCATATTCCTATTGTTTAGCATCTAAAAGCCTTTATTTTATCATGAAACTTAACTTAGAAATAAATTGATAAGCACTAAACCACCCTATGCCATGACACACACACACATATAGCCTATTACACATAATAGTACATCTCAAATCAAAAGGCCATACTCACTTATGACACTAGATGTCATTCAGCCATAGTCATGAAATAGTCTTGGCATGCACATTACACCTATATATGATGCCAACATGATTTATATACAAAATGCCATGTCACATACTCAATTAAGCCCATGTATAGGCATATTGACCTCTTTATGTACATATAACTAACATAAAGCACAACATGAGCATTTTACAATTCTAAAGCCTTTTCTTAATTTCATACCTTTATAATCATGAAAACTAAGTAAATTAATCACATTTTATGCTTATATAACCTTAATTACTCAATTTAGCTATTTATGCCCTATTATGTTACATATTAAGCTTCAGATAGCACTTTGAGCATATTTGGCACATCCACATAATTTCAATTCATCCCAATCACTTAAATCACATTAATAGGGTTATTATGTGCCATACAACACATTTAATGCATGACGTAAATGGCTAAATGCACATTTAGGCATTTAATGCAATTTAGGCATAATATGGAAATTTAGGTTTTCTAATTTAATTCACACATCTTATTTTGATTACATATATCAAGAAGATCAAAAAGGATCTAGAGGTCTATCTACACCTTAGCCTTGCCCCTGTCACAGTTCGGTTTGGAATTTCCTAACATAAATCAAACAAACCTTTAAAAATCCATAATAACTAAATCATAACTCTAAAAATTAATTAATACCATTTATACTCTCTTGGGCACCCCTATTATCTAGGAAAAATATTAGAAGTAGAAAATTCTTACTCAAAAAATTGGCGGTTACTATTCACAGGATTAAAAATTGCAAAAATCAAGCAACCTTTTTAGGTTTTTCCACTTCTTATATGAGTTTTAGGGTCTAAAGGCTTTATGGTTTCAATTTGGTGGGGAGATTTTGGCTCGAATGGAGGATTTTAGAAAAGAAAATAGAGGGGGAGAGAGCTTGTTGTCGTTAGCCTTGAGGAGAAAAGAAGAGTGAATAGTTGTTTTGACTTTTTAGGGTGAAATTGACCTATTTATACCTCCTCTCAAAAATCCATTTTAAGGCATTTTTCCCCAATTTCTTCTCTTCCTAAGCCAAATAAATTTCCATTTTCATTGCAATAATGCACTTTAATTATCCCCTAAATGCCTCTAAATTAATTTTATTATTTTTATGTTACTTGATTTCTCAAAAAACTACTTCCTAATTCCAATTTCAATGCCATTAGTCTCGTTGGAATTTTAAGTATCAGGTTGTATAATTTTTATAATTTTCTAAGCAACTTTGAAATTAATTTATGGATCAACTTTGCCTTGATCATTATTCCCAAGACAGTGCCATAAAAACTTTCTTAGCACTGTTAACCACTCTAATGACCTCTGATTGTTTCCAAACTTTACCCAAAATTATTTTATGATTAATAATTTCATCCGTTGACTTCAATGCATCCTCGGTCTCAAGAACACTATTCATCCTGGGAAAATACTATTCATAATTATCAGGATTTTTAGGGCATTAAATAACCACAATTTATTTCTATGGTAATTATTCACATGATAGGATTTCCAGCCTTTACCTAGCACTTACATGGCAATATGTCAAAAAGTTATACATTGTATCTTACATGCTAGAGAACCTAATAATCATACAATTACTCATTATACATGTCTGTACGGACTTCGTATCCTCACAAAAGGGAGTCTGTGTGAGCTTATTACCAATTCAAGATACAAACAACAAACATATTAAAGACCAAAATGTGCAAGGTTTAATTATAAGGACAAATCTATCATAACATGCTACAGAGATCAACATGGGTGAAGCACACATTATCATACATGGAATAATTATTAAAAAAGAATACAAAAGACAAAACATGGAACTGTTATCAAGCATAGACCGTACAAACTAAACAACATAATCATAACATTTAACCCTTCTCCATATGGACTCAAATATCTCTTGGGTAATATCTATGCGGACTTATATCGTTAGGTAGAATATATAATCATGTTTTAAAAACATGCAAGATAAATATGTATATGCATGATAAGTTATTATCTCACTCCTATAATTGACGTAGGGATCATAAAGTACCACCTCACATAACTAATTAATCCTTAGAGATCAATGAAACTGTAGGAAAGAAAAAAATTGTTACACTTAAATTAACTTCATAACTTATCTACCTATTGCACCAGCTGTAAGATAAAAGGTTAGGTTTTGAAAGAAAGAATTATTTTGTGTATGCTAAAAGACTAGTAGGGTTAATCCTACTTTGGAGTTTAAACTCCTTAGACTCATGGAATCAGGGTTTTTTTTGGATAATAAGAAGTGTCTTCTCTATTATTTGAGAAGGGTATTTATAGTGTTTCTAGAAAGTATTCCTATCCAAAAAAAAGGGGAATCCAATTAGAATTAGGAATCAGAGTCTAAATAGAAAGACTAAGATTCTAGAAGCTTTTTATTGAAAGGTCTATGCAAACTAACTTTTGTGATGCCTTAGTCCATGAAGACTTAGGCTTTTGATAGGTTTAACTAAGCTACAGCCTATGGGCCTTTCAAATTTGACTAGGAAAATCATAGTCCATACAGACTTAGATTTGGCTTGGTCATTGGTTGGTCCATTTGAATATAGGTTTAGGCTCCTTTGTCTTGTAGTATGGGCCCATCTCCGGTTATCATCATGAGTCATAAAAGTAGGGCATCTACATATACATTAACATCAAGGCATGTATAAGAGATCATTCAAGCTCTATATGACACATTCATAAAATTAAAAAACTTCTCATTCTAATATAAATTTAAGCATCCTTTGAATCTCATTTCACCACTCAACATCACAATGAATGCCAAACTATACACACAATATATTCGGTCTTAACACATTAAAGGTATACTTTATGACCCATTCGGCCAATATATGCGACACACTTATCATAATCATTTTTTCCATCATACATAAACAATGTATTATTCTTATAACCTCATACCACCATTAATAGCCATAAAACCTTATTAACACACACACACACATCATAATTTACATACACATACATACACACTTTAGATTTTGATCTCACACAAACCCTAAATAATATATCCCTTTAGCACGCCTTAATAGTATTGGCCAACTCTTAATCTCATTATCACATTAATCTATACATCTCAATGCATTCTTTCATATGTTTTAAATTTACTGACATCTCAATATTTTAAAATTCTACAATCTTCATCATGCATAATATTCTCACTACCATTCGGTCAATTTATCTTCTAACATAATGTGAACATTTCAAGCCATATATACTACTTAGTAAGCTTATGTAATAGTCCATTACATATACACAGCATATATATCTACACACACACACATACCCCTTTATACTCGTTCGTGCATTGGCTTCATGATGACATACACATACTCATCAAATTCTCCACAAAATTCCATTTCTAAAATTAATAAAGCCTCAATTCAGCATTATGTACTCACCACATCAAACTATGTATCATAACCATTTTAATATTCATGTTAGAACAATATTTACACATAAATACAAGTCAACCCCATTCTTAATTCAACTTACATTCTAATTATACAATAATCATTCATAAAACACTAATATATCGTGAATCTCAATTAACACACATTTATACACATTAGTCATAAAATTTTACCACATAACTACACACTTTATTTATTGAATTCCATACACACAAGGTATACCTCATAAGATACACCTACATATTTTATGTATACCATACTTTCAATACTAACATACACATTTTATCTTAAATACAGCATATTAAACTTAGGTATACTAATTGATTTAAGCTTAAATCCTCTAAGACAGGAATAAATCTTCCTTCAAGTGCATTCTTCTCTTTTCCCCATTGCTATCCTTGGAAATCACTACGAAAAAACCACTTAAAAACCCAATTAAGTTCTTTATATTTCTAAACTCAAGATCTTTTACATAACTCATACATATAGATATACAATCTAGCCTTAAAAAAAATTCCAAACTTTAAAATAGGTGCAACAAATAAGAATTCTTGACCATATTTGATTCTAAAATTAAGTGACAACCTCTCTTACTTGGCTACTATTTAACTTACACCTTGCTCTCCCTCGAGTAACAAACTAATCGCAGTAACAGTAGCATCTCATGTTGCATCATTGTTATCAATTCTCAATAACATCATAACCTCATTCTCCCCTATCCTTGGTTGCTTGTAATGGATGCTACCTCTACAACCTTTATTATATTGCCTACTACTTACAACCATACATAATCACATTATCTCTCCAAATTATGACATAAAATCAAAATTAAAATTGGTAAAGAATGAAATTCTCACCTACTCATTTTGGCTGCCACCTTAACTCCCTGCCAAAACTCCAACTCTCATAACCCATGGTTTTTCTTCAACCTTTTACCCATTCTTCGCTCCCTTTCTTTCTTCTTACGATTTTCTTTCTCTTTCCTAACCAATTTCCTTTCCTTTTTTTCTTCTTTTCTCTTTTTAGTTGGTTACCTTTTTCTGTTCTTCATTTCTTTTTTTCCAACCAGTGACGTTGCCTAGCTCCATCACTCTTCCCCTTTGTCATTGGTGTTGCGGCTTTTATGGTGGACTCTCATTTTCCTCGATTCTCAATCCAATATCTCTTTTTCCTCTTTTTCTTTCTTACTTCTTTTTCTTTTTCCAATCCCTTCTTTCTTTTTTTTTAATCTTTTTCCTTTCACTTTTATTTAATGTATAACTGCCATCAATCAAAAAGTTAAAATATCTTAAATTTCTCCTTTTTAATCCTCATTCTTTTAAATGATTACAATTTAACCCTTTTTCTCTTTTTTTATTATTCTATTCTTTAAAATTTGTAACTTGTTCTTAACCCTTAGAAATTTCAATTTTGATCCCATACTTTTGAAATAATTGAGTATCGAGTCATAAAATTTTCAAGCAAAAATACCGAATCATTTGTTCAGCTCTAAAATATACAATCTATTATAAAAACCTTGTTTTCATTTTTTTACTCGCTTAGGGACCTCATATCCAAATCCACTTTACCCATCATCTCTTTATAGTTATTCCTTTCATTTTGTCTAACTAGGGTGCACCGTTCTTAGGACCACTACACCTGAACCCAAGAGTTTCAAATGTTACAATTCTTCCCCTCTTAAAAGAATTTCATCCATAAAATTCTCAAAGCCCCATTATACCTTAAAAACATCAATCTTTATATCTTCTCTTATCATTCTTCTGTATCTCACTTTATGCTTTCTTTACTTCCCTTCTTTGGCATTTTGTAGAAATCTACTTGTATAAACTTTCATTACTCAGAATTTTCCTTATTACTCTATTTACGTAAACTGGACTTATCTCACATGGGAAAGGCCACCACACTTTTATTGTGCCACTCCAATCCATAGATTCTTAACAACCAAACTCCTAATTACATGATCAACATAATAATTCTTTATCCAGGCTAATACTATATAACTAGTTCCATTTGTTTCTAAGAGCTCAACTCTTGTCTTATTCAACTAAATCTTAACCATTGTTGCTTTTATCTCTCAATCTCTATCCTTACCTATTATTACTTATGTAAGTGCATCCTGTCATATTTCCCACTCAACCAAGGTAAAAAGCTTATATGATGAAAATGTTGTAGTTATGCATATAAGATGATGTCAATAATGATAATGATGTAGTATGCTTATATATACTTTTATATAAATGCTCAAATGATGTATGTATAACCTAGCCCCATGTTTCATGCATTATTGATAAAATAACCCTTAATCTTGGGAATTGACAAGTACCCTAAGAGCATTAAACTCCTACTCTCCTATCAAATATGTACCACAAACAACTACTTCTTACTCCTCACTAGTACATCCACTTCATTCTAATAGTATATCACTAGTACTGCATCCCATTAAATACTCTTATGTTGCACTTAACCTTGAACCTTTCATATTCTTATAATCTTTATACATCCCCCACATGCCTAAGAATGCCTAAACTAGTGCTCTCTTACCACTAAATGTGACACCCTTTACCTGGTTCAATCTTCAAACCAAATAAAGAATATCACATAACTAAAACTAACTTCCTCACAATCAAACTTAACTAATTTAGGGTCATTGCATTGAAAATACAGCAGCATAACGAATGTCTAATAACATTAGCCCAAATTTAAAACTTGTAGGAAAACACTTCTATATACATCAACATACATCACAAGCAACTATGATCCTCTTAATCATCCATAACATCTAACATCCATCCATAAAAAGGCTCACCCAGCCCACAACCACATACTAATATAATATATCCTTTATTACAAAACCAAACAAAATCAAAAGCAAACCATTACAAAAACTTCACCAAATTCAAAGTCTTTATACCAAATACACATAAAAATTATAAATATACAAGGACCTCAATCTTTATACATTAAAGTGATCTCATACACAATCATCCTTCACAAGACATCTTCTTCAAGCATAACTGACAAATAATCTTTACACTCAACTTCAATCTGTGAGAACCTGCGCATCTCAAAATCATACAGATGCACTAAGCAAGATTGCTTAGTGGTATGCCCAAGTTTATTATGCTATAATAGCAACATACATGCATAGCACACTAGGTTAACTTATGTTTAGCAAAATAATAATACATACTGAAACTTTTATAACAAAAGATCATAATTAAACTACTATGTATATACCAAGCATGCATTACCACCCCACTTTATGAAATAAGGCATAAATATACTTATGACAATAAAGGTCTATTATTCAAAACATATTAGACATTCATGTAAGCTCTAATATTAACAAAATCATGTAGGATAATAAGACCTCACCTAGATACATACAATATAAAACTTTAACTTACATAAGCATCGTTAACTACACCAGTCTATTATTTATATTTAATTAATCGATTACTTACCTCATTTGATATACTTTAACCTCTTTTCAATATATTATACTTATATTTAGCCCATATTAAAGAGACATATATGTAACATTCACATATATTCATATACATTTCGCATTGGTGACAACTACAACATAAAAAAAAGTACACATAGCAAAATAATGTCATAAATAAGCATACAAGCTAGGTATACATACATATAAACATTTTAGCGATGAAATACCTAGGAAACATTAATTAAAATCAATAGATCTTATATCATTTAATTTGCATGAATTCATCTTACTAAGTTTCATTATAGCATTTTGTTTAAATTATACCTAAAGTTTAAGTTATATTCTCATGTAACATGTTAAGGGATATCAATAGAGGCATTTGGCCAAAGGCATAAAATTACTTAACATATTTATTTCCTCTACTATAACATCATATCATGCATAAATAAAACTTCATTACACAAATTAATGCTCATATAAGTCAACACATGCATAATAGAAACCTTATCACACTAATTAATATTATCACTATTCAAAACATACTTAATTAGCTTAATTGAACTTAACTTATCAAGGTATTCACAATTACACTCCCAAACAACTTTATAACATTTTTATAAGGAATTAAATGCCATAATCCATTAAAGTTCCAAAATTACATATGCATATATACACATTTTACATTAGAGTTTCACACAAATTATATATATACATTAAGTTGATTGCATATATAAGTTAATAGTCAATTTAATGAGTCTTATTATATCATTAATTATGTTCCATGTTATAATTCATCAATTTTATACTTATTAAGCTTTGTTATCTAGATATTCTTGCTTGCTTTGCTTTGCCCATATTTAAGAAATAATTAATCGAGACTAGATAACGGGACTCTTTAGCCACAAAGGTTGTATATGTATGCAGTGGCCCCTAAGAACCTATACAACTGCTACACCAGCCTATGTATCTGCAATCATTCTTCTAAAACTATACGGTCGTTGCACTGGCCTAAATATGTATAGTGGCCTCACTGGACTTATCCAACTACTATACCAGCCTAAGGGCACTAAGGTACCCTAGTAGCTATTAATCTATCCTTAGTTAACCGATCAACCTATCTAATCTAGGTTGCCTAATAATATAGGCCAAATCACCATTTTTGTTCATGTTTTGCCATTTTAAGTAATTTAATGTAAGTTTTACTTATTATTTGGTCAACACATGGCTTTAGGAAAAAGATATAAGTTTTTAAATCAATCATACTCACTTTGTCACATTTCATACATTATCTTTCCATAGGTCATCATATCAAAATCACTTCGTTTATTATACTGTGTATCATCAGCTCTTGTGGAATATAAGCTTCAATAAGAATATATCTAAACCATAATTCCTTATGTCATTCTTTCATTCTCCTATTTTATCATAATATAGCAATTGTATGCATTACATGAAGCAACATTTAAATGTTCTATAGTATACCATTCATACAATTTGAGTTCATTCATCATCATATCAAACATATTCATTCTTCTACACATAACAACCCTTATCATAAACATATGACATCACATACTTTATTTGTTATTTCTTTTGTACATAATCACACTAGTTAAAACATTTCTCATTTCTTATTACTTCAAGCCATTCTTCCTTATTATATGCCTTATCATAACATAGGCATTTCTTGAATGGCATAAACCAATAAATCAATTCTCCACCTTAGGCCATTTAGCCCTATTAAAAATCTCATGACTTATCACATATTATTTATTTTTCTTTGATTATTAATATGTCTCATATGTATTATAAGCAAAACTCTTTGTTTCCAACACTTATTCATTATACCATAAGTCATAGCTTTAAATGAAATCACACATTATGCCAAATCTTCGCATACATTACCAATACAACTTAATCTAAACATATTACTTACATCACATGTTTAATTCATCATATAAGCATTTTTAATAACATCATCTCATTCCTTTCCTTGTTTTGACCAAGCATAGCATGCAATAGTAAATTCCTCATCTTTGTATTCAATTCACCAAATACACTCACTAAATGTAATGTTTGTAATTTTTGATGTTATAATTAGTATTTCTCACAAAGTGAATAGTGCTTCTCGAGACTTAGGATGTACTAATATTATTGAATGGAAATATTAATTATAACATAATTATGGGTGAAATTTGAAATGAAATTGAAGTCGTTTAGGGGGTTAAAAATGCAAGTAAAGTTTTCCCCTCGATGTCTCGAAAATAGTAACCTAATTAAAGTTAAATGGTTTAATATTTTAAAAGTGCTTAAAATAATCTAAAAATAGCATAACTTGATGGTCAAAAATTCTAACTAAGCCAATGGCACTAAGTTTGGAATTTTCTGACATCAGTAAGTAATTAAATGGAATTAATTAATGATATAATGGCCTAAAATAAATAATTCCTCTCAAAAAAATTATGATTTTATGGGATATTTAAATTACATATTTTCTTACTTAATGGCACTAAGAGATTATTAAAATGATGTATATAGTTCTTAAAATTAATTCTTTTATGAGTTTTAGTATGGGAATTAATAATGGCTATTGGATAACAAATCTATCCCTTCATTTCATACTTAAGGATGACCCTAAGCCATTTAAAAGGGTCATCTTCTTCCTCCTTCCCCCTATTTTCGACACCATCTCCCTTTCCCATCCTTTCTTTCTTTTTTTCTTCTTTTATCACCATAATCCACCAAAATTCACTAATTTTCTATCCCAATTTAACCTCCTCCATCTCCTAATCTCTATTCTAGTGAAAGAAAAGCAAAAATAAGCTTGAATTAGGAGAAATTTCTCCTTAGTGAATAGTGACCTTTTTGCATGTAAGTGTTCAAATTGATGGTTTTATATTTTTCTAAGGTATTAATTGATGCCAAGATGATGAATATATGCTTAGATTTTAGTTTGGATAATTGTATAATTTATTATGAATTTTTTAATGTGAAAAATGGCTATATTTGTAAAGAAAGAGAAGGAATTAATAGAGAAAGGAAAAAGCAAAGCTTAAGTGGTGAAATTGAAGTGCCTCAGAGTTGATAGTAAGTGAACTTAATGGAAGATGTGTTGTATTTTATTTATTTCCTTATGTAAGATGCGTGTGTGTGTGTTTGTGTATGGAATTGGTGAATTATGCACATATGTGTGTAATTATGTATAACAAATGCATGAGTGAGAAGTTGTATGGATATGAGCATGTATAACTTAAGAAAGGAATGAAAAATGATATGTGTGGGTGTGTGCAAGAAAGGTTAATGGAAATTAAGGTATGAATAACCTTGAATATATGTTAGGAACATAATTGAATCAATGAATTAGTAAAAGAATGAGTCGTATGTGCATTTTGATTGAAAGGCCGAATGACTCACTTTATAGGTGTGAGTGGATGCAAATGTGTTTAAGTGTAATTTTTAGGCCTTCAATCTTGGTTAAATGGGGTAAGCTTAATTTAATTAAGAAACCAAAAAAGAAATGGCATTGATGTGGTAATATGCTTAATGGCCGAATGGCATGTTGTGAGGGTTGTGTCCTATGGACATAACTTGATGACATGTAAAGAGGCATAAAATTATAATTAAGAGAAGAAATTACTAATGTTACATAATTGTATTGCATTGGCCATAAACACGTATGGCCAAGTGTGGTATTGATTGAGGAAGTTAAGAAAATGTTAAGCTTATGGCTAAATGAAAACATATGTGTACTTTTTGGTATGAAACACGAAATTGTAATGAAATGGAAATGAATAATGAAGTACACAAGAATAAGAAAACATGACATTTAAATTGAGTTTTTGCAACTTGAGTAAAATAGTAATGCATGTCCCACAAATGATGAAATGATTAGACATAAGTGAATAATAAATGAAAAATGAATTTAAGGCCCATATGAGTTAGACCACCTACTGGATAGGTTAACCGATCAATTAGGTAGGACACTAGATGTCCCTTTTTATGATAGGTGCAGTTGTCGAGGTTCCAGTTTGAGGAACCCACGCACATGTTATGATTGGTGGTTTATCTTATGAGATATTAAAGTGGGTACACCCGCTAAAAGGGCCACTACATGTCATGCCCCAACTTTCGATCCAATTTACCCATATATAGAAAGAGAATTAAAGGAAACCATAGGGATTGAAACTGAAGTATGGATCGAATAGAATCGGTTGGTATGAATAGCAGTATATACTAAGGGACGTAACGGTTATTTTCTAAATTATCATGGTCAATTCTAGAAAAAGATGGTTTAAGGCTCATTAAAATATGGAACATGCATGCAAAAGAAAGAAATATGAAAATAACATGAGAGGAATGCAAAAGTGTGAAAAGGATAAGGTTTAAAACCTAATCTCAATAAATAGTGACACCGGGTTATGAATAGTGCAACCCGAGCCTAATCAGGGTTATTATACTAAAAATAAGTATTAATTAAATGATGCCTTTGGGTAAAATTTAAGAATCATTTGAGGTCATATAAGAGGTTAACTAAGCAAAAGAAGTTTTAAACATAGTGTCCCTATGAATAGTAACCTAATTTTGGCTTATTGATAAAATATCTTATTCAAGCTCAGAAAAATTTGAAAATAGCATAACTTGATGGTCAAAAACTCTAATTAAGCCAATGGTACTAAGATTGGAATTTTCTAACAATGAGAAGTAATTTATTTGAGTAAATTAAAATGGTGACTTATTAGTTCAATGGGTTCCCCTTAGTCAAAAATTATGAAATTCAAAGGATGTACTAATTAAAGGATTTTTGAATTTTTGGTAATAAGAAAGGAATTTATTGAAGCATCTATGAATAAAATTTAATTTTGAAGCACTAAAACAACCTAGATTTAATCTCAACTATTAGATTTTAAGTGGGATGATCATGGCCATTGAAGAGGGGTATATAAAGGGTGGAAACATCTAGAATTTATGCAGAGAATTATAAGCATCATCTCCCTAAACCACCATTATAACCTTGATTTTCCTCTTTCCTCAACCTCTAAAACGCACTCATACCTCCAAATTAAAAGTGTAAAATTAATCTATCACCTTTCAAGAGCCTAGTTATGATGAGAAATAAGCAAAATAAGGTGGAAATTGAGGAATTCAAGTATGGAGAAAGTTAGGATTCCAAATTCCCTAAAGTGATAAGTTGGTTATTTTCAAGGTTTATTAATTTTCTATGTTATTTTAAGAGCCAATTAAGTGATTCTAACTTTAATTTGGAGTTTAGAACAAGTAGGAATTTTTCATGAATTTTTCTAATGGAAAATGTATTATGTTTCTAGTGATTTTTGGAGGTAAGCATGGGATGATCAAACTCATAATGTGGAAGGCTAATTTAGAGGAAAATGAGATCATTTGTAAGTGTATTCAATGAAATATATGCATATGTGTGTGGTTGATTAATTTAAAGTGCATATGTGTATGTATGGAATTATTTGATTTTATGTTTATAAAAATTTTAATTCATGATTATGGCATAATTGAGTTATGTGAATGTGTATAACATGATTTAATTAGGTAATATGGTAAAATGAATATGTTGAGTAAGTTAAATAAATTTGAGTAAATGGTATGTATTGTATGTTTTGGTGGAATAGTTGAATTAGGCATGTAATATGTAATTGTTGGAAATAATGGAAAATAATGTATAATTGTATAGTTAAAATGAGGT
>CANXYI011644289.1:0-11141 GCA_948208565.1 Hura crepitans
ATATATATATATATATATATATATATATATATATATATATATATATATATATATATATATATATATATATTTCATTTTTAACTCTTAATTTGCATTTTTGGAACTATAATTTTTTTTTAAAATTTTAGAACTGATTAATAAAATTAAATTTTATTTAATAATTAAAAAAATTGATTAAAAATGCAAATTCCGCTAGGGTTTGAATTATTCTCTATGTGATTGATTTTATTTTGTTTAGTTCTGGACATGGCAATTCAATATTGGGTTATAATTATGAAGTTATTTAAAGGTTTTGAATGTCCAAAACTGATTGTATGTGAATTGGATTCATAGTTTTGTAACAGTTACATGAACACGTATTAATGATGATAATCGGTTAATTAATTTTATGTTGATCAATTCCTATAATTAATTTGGATTAATTATACTAGTCATTAAGAATATTTTTATGTGTTCATACTGGATGGGATTAATTTAAAATCATTTGTAATAATTATTTTACACAACAATGCATTTAGTTTATCGGTATATGCATAAAACTGGATTTTTCCATATGTTTATTCGAAATTTTCAAATTAATTAATTCTAATGTTTTTATTGGAATTTATTATGGAATTATTGCAAATTTAATTAATTAATGAGATTAAATAATTAGGTTTGCATATAAATTATTGATTGGATCAATAATTGGAATAAAATCAAAATTCAAGCATAAATCCGAAATCCCCTTTTATTTTCCAATGAGATTGAAAAAATTTTTCCTTCTTAGGAAGAGTTCCCAAAATTGAAAAATGTTTCTAAGTATGGAATTAATTATAGTTAATGAGATGAATGTGATTAATTGTCATATTTAAATTAAGCAAGATCAAGCATCCATGAAAGTTTAATTTTACAACAGTTTGCAATTGGAAATTTTTCCTATGGAATTCTAAATTTGCAAGTTAATTTTTAAGCATTAGATGTGCATGTAGGGGAGTATATTTTGGCATGATGACTATTTATAAACTAAAATAAGTAATTGTCCATTTGCATGGATTTCTATTTTGGAAAATAGGGTCCGCGAGTCGTTGCCTTTCTCTTTATTATGTTGCATTTTTTTATCTAACTTCCTTCAAATGTAATTTAAGATTTTCTATTATAAGAAATTATATAATTAGATTACATAGAATTAGATTAAGAAAGAAGTGCAAGGAGCAGAAGAAAGAGATGGTGCCAAAGTAAAGGCGAAAAGAGAAATTTTGTATTATTATTATTATTATTATTATTGATTCTGGTACTGCTACTACTACTACTAATTTTTGGGTTGTAACTCATGCATACTACCTAAATTTGACCTAAATTGATTTCCTTTGACTTGAGAATATTGATGTAGTAAAAATTCATAACTAGATCATTTATTTTGAAACAATTAAAATATAGTGCATGATAAATGAGATATTATATCCATGTGCATGTCAAAGCATGCTAAACATGCATGGTGAGACATAAAAGGAAGAAAACCCTCAAATTAAATATTTAACTTGCAAACCTTCTATTAATATAATAGGAACCAGAATTCTTTTTAGTATTGGGTTGTTAAACATACTTAAACCCATTACATTGAATATGTTTAAACTATATTAATAGGTTTGTTTTAAATAGTTCATTAGTTTGTTGAGCATATTCAAGGTTAATGGTGTTGGTTCCCAATTCTCAAGAGTAGGGGTGAATTGAGTATTATAAAAATTTAATGACTTTACTTCTATTTTGAAAATTTCTTTTTATGATTTGGAACACATGATGGAAATAGATAGTGAAAATTGATTAAAATGCGCTTTTGAGAATTCCTTTCAAAAGTAACCATGAGCTTTACAAATTCAATTGATCTTACAGATTACTTTTCAAATGTTTGGAAGATGTGAGTTAAAATTACAAGAGATAGAACTTATTAAAGAAAATAGAAGAAGTTAAATCAATAGTTGAGTAAAATATAATGCAAGTACAATTTTTATAGTGGTTTGGCTATCGCAAGCCTGCATCCATGCCTTAAGTAAACTCACTTGAGTATTTTACCTCTTCATGCAACTCTTTCAATAGGCAGGAGTTAAAGCCTTCACAAACTTAGCCCAAGATCAACTCATAATTTTTTTCTTTCAAAGGTAAAAGAAGTGCAAAACCTTTATAGAGTTAAAAAAGCTACACTCCAATAACACAATTTTAAATCTTTTATAATAAAATACTCTCAATAAATTATAACTTGAAGCTTTAATCACAAATAAGGATGATGTGTATAAATAATCTGTTAAATGTGGGAAATCAACTTAGAATAGAGTAGAGTTTTCTCTTAAGAGTTTATGAATAGTTTATAGCTTTTCTAACCTCTAAATGTCATAAATGATAAGTATTTATAATTAGAAAGATATTTGCTACCATTATAGACTTAAACTAGTTATTACAAATATCTACTTTTTAAGAACTAGTTGTTATTTTGTCTTTAATTGGATGTTGTCAGTTATTGAACTGTATTGGTATAGATCACTCTGTAACTTCTATGATATATGTCATTTTTTTGCATAGTGCTTATGTTAATTCATCTGCTTAATTTTAATTTTAAACTATGTAATAAAGTTTTTGGTATAATCACAGTACAAAGGTAATCATGAATGAATTCATGATATGAGATGCTTATTGTATGCAACTATAATAATACCAAAATTACCTATACTCATAGTATTAATAAAATGGGACATTGTTAATACGGATAGACTAGCACATAGTATACTCCTTGATTAGGTAAAAAACTCACAAGTTATAAGCAAAGGATGCTCGGAGTTAACATGTGGATGCTTATTTGGAAAACAAGTATGCTAGGGATTTATCATGAGATCATTCATATGGATAAATGATTTGTGTCAATGAATAAATGTTTTATCATATTGGTTGTGCAAGTATCCTTAAACTCAAGGTCACAACTATCTTAAGTATTAAGTGTTATGCTTTGGCTATCGTGATTTTACTTTGCCATGAGGTATACATAGTTAGGAGTATGGATGTAGCATGAGGTACTTGAAGGTAGTTGGGTGATCAATAAAGGATTCATCACTTTAGATAATTTAAGGGGAGTTTATCTCATAGTTTTAAGTGATTATCTTTATTTAAAAATCTCTAGCCAATGTGAAATGCAGTGTTAATGGGATTCACAAGGGCATTTTGAGAATAAAGATAAATGTCATCAAAACAACCAGTTTAGGGCATAATTATACAAACTTAATTTTAGTGCATATCACACAATCATAATTAAGTCCTATGCATACAATAACTTATCCACATTCACATTCATCTCATCACATATGCTTATTCTCAAGTGGTGCTCAAAGCCTCATTAAACAGTTAAATAAGTAACTTCAACTTTATAAACAAATAAATCCAAAAGATGGCTATAACATCTAAGCCATAAAACAAATTACAATTGTTAAAGTTAACAATATTCTTATCAAAGGTTTACATGAGAAAAAAAATATGTATAAAACCTAATGTACTAAAAAGATAGTAAAACTATGAAATTCTTGTGAATGACTTATGCACATGAAAATGCTTCAAGAATAGCTACAACATCCCATATGTAAGGCCTTTTCTGTTGATGCTCATGTGCAATTTACACATGGAAAATCAATGCGCTAAGCAAAACACTTAATGGTGTACAAACAACTTGGATTTATCTCGTAAAGCAATACATCACGTACTCAATTATCTCTAAAGTATAAACAACTTATATCTAATCCATAAGCATTCATGAAACACACCTGTGCTTACCTTTGAAGTTGGTCTCACTTGTACTATACTTGCATATGCTCATGTTATAACATAGTAATAATACATACATCACATGTTGTACTTTATTTTATCACATGTCATACCCAGTAAACACATTCAATACTCATACAAAATCTCATGCATATGTTCATCATTATCTTATTTTAGATAACACATGATAAGTTTAATTAAGTTTAACTAAATTAGGCCAATGAATACCTCGACTAAGGTAGACTGGATAATGGGTAAACACACATATGTACGGTACCCAAGTAGGCTTACGCGATCGTACTCGTAATATCACATATGGTATAGGCTCATAATATAATGTATGACACCTAAGTGGGGCTTACGCTGCCGTATCCATAATATCACAATGGCTCTGAAAAACACACACATAATGTATAGTACTCAAGTGGGGTTTACACAATTGTACCCAAATATCTCATATAAGTCACAATATTACTACACAAATCTCCTATTGGCATGCTAATCTACCCCAACACTAACATTAGCCAAGCCATAAATGGGCATAGTTTGTTAATTTCAATTATCATGCCAAGTATTTTGCAGTCTCAAATTTCATGTTTATTAATCTTGTGGTACACAATTAATTACGTTGCTCATTATAACTCATTGTTCTTAACATTTAAGTGAATGACTCATGTTGCATTCTTACAGCATATTCTTATCACTTATCACATCTCACATGTTAAGTATTACACTCATCTCGTTTTCATAACTTGCACAAGTAGTATACTCATCATATCACATGTCACATCTGATTGTATTCAATCTAATATATAAGATTATCATTCTACATAGCTATATAAACTCATACATCAATAGAACTTATTATATCCATTAATTCCATAGAGTAAGTCCATTGGTAATTATATTTAGCTTATAACTTCTCATCTCATACATTTTTGTTTAAACTCAAAATCATGTCTCATTTATGCCAAAAATTTATATGTTATATGTCTCAAATATCAAGCAAAATCATTTTAGAAATCGAGTTGAAAATGATTTACAAAAATATTAAAGTTTTGAAAAAGAACAACAAAATTCATTATGTTATCAAAAGGGGGTCATGCATATCTAAAGATAAAGTTTTGGCCTAAAAGAGTCACGGGCATGTCCAACAATATGTTGTGGCCATGAAGCTTTTTGTTTTTTTTTTTTTTTGCAAAATTCAAAATAAAAGTTGACAAAAAAAAACAACAACAAACTTGCACAATTGAACTCAAAATCATACCAATTCACTTCCAAAACAAGTCTAATCCAACATACATAAATTCTAACATATTTCTAATAATTATCACAATCAATTACACATAAACATCATCCAATTTCATCAATATTTAAGTAAAACACAATAGAAAACCAAATCTAGCAATTTGTGTAGAAATTCAATGATAAATTGAGATTGTTTGTATGCATACTATCTACACAAGTTGCTAAATGATTTGAATACACTAAGCTTCAACTATTGCCTTTCCATTGGCCTTTCTCCTCCTTGCCTCTTCCTCTCCTTCTTTTTTAACCATGGAAAGCCTAAGAACAAAACACAACACACACAAAAAAGAACACATTTAGATGTAGGAAATTCATAATAGCATGAATTATAACACCAATTTGAATGAGTTACCTTGTTGAATGATGCACAAAAGAAGAACGATGTATAGTTTTTATGTTTTGATAATTGTAATAAGTTTTTGGGCTATTTATAACCTATGGAATAAATGGTTTAGATTAATCACTTAAATCCAATCCAATGGTTCACATGGGTCTAAGGCCAAATATCACTTACAAACCTTATAAAAAATTATTTTTATGCAATTATATCCTCAAATGCACAAAAATCCAAATTTTAATTTTTTCTTTATAAAAATATTTATTTATTTTAAAATTTCAAAAATATTTTTATTATTTTTCATGCAGACGCACAAACTAATTATTTTATCATTTTGTTCTAAGCCATATTTATGGCGCATTACACATTCAGATGTATGTGGCCTAATGACCACATATTTCAAAGGTTGTTATCTCTACTTCATTATCTTTATTAATGATTATTCATGATATGGTTATTTGTAATTGATAAAGTACAAATATGAAGCCTTTGAGAAGTTTAAATAATTTAGAAATGAAATTAAGAAACAACTTGGCAAAAATGTTAAAACACTTTGATTGGATTGAAATGACGAATACTTAAGCCAAGCATTTTAGAGTTATCTTTGAGATAATGGGATATTATGTCAATGGACTTCTCTTTATACACTACATCATAATAGTATATCTAAAAGGAGGAATCAAACCTTATGAAAATGGTTTGATACATGATGAGGCTTGTAAAGTTGCCCAAGTCTTTCTAGGCTTATGCACTGAAAACTTTTATTTATATGTTAAATATAGTTTTATCAAATTTGCTTGATGTTACATCATATGAAACGTGGTATAATCGGAAGCCATCTCTATCACATATGAAAGTATGGGGCTATACTGCTTATGTGAAGTGAGTTATGTCAGATAAGCTAGATGTTATTTGATAAATGTTTATTTGTGCAACCAAAGGAGTTTTTGTGATACAATTTCTACAAATCTTTAGAACAAAAGATATTTGTTTTAAAACTAGAGAAAGAATATCTACTAAAAGGAGAAAGAATATCTACTAAAAGAAGAAAGTGAGAGTAAAATTGAACTCTATGATGTTTAAGAGCCACAAATAAATAATGATTAACTGATTGATCTCACTTCCATTACACATGAAATTGAGGTAATAGAAAAGCCCATTATACAAGCTCCTACATGCTTTACTAGAGTCTATATTATTCCAGAGAGATACCAATTTCTCATTGATAAGAATTTGCACGTGACTATAGTAGAGGATGACAAGCCTACAAGCTATGAAGAGGTTTTGAAGACCTCATAATTTGAATTATAGCTTAAGGCTATAAAATTCGAGATAGATTCCATGTATAATAACTATAGATTTATGCATCGTAGATGAGGTAATTGTGTTTAGAGTCAACATTCGATATTATTTGTCTTTGTTGCTTATTTATTTATTTATTTACATAGAGAATTTTCAATTTAAAATAGCAATTTAAATATTATATTCAATAATTTTAATAGTCCAAAATAGGCAAATACATAAGAATTTAAATTTTCTATTAAAAGTTTCTCAAAAAAATTCTATTAAAAAGATTTAATAATCTAAAGAGGAAAATATTCTATTTAGTAAAAGACATTATGAAATATACTATTTAATAAATATACATGATTTAGTAGTATATCTTTTTATTTTAGTAATATTACTATTAGAAACGAGTTCATAGCCAAACAAAATACTTATTTATAAGTTAATAAATTTGATCAATAAAAATATTAAAAGACATAAGTTGAGAAAAATAAACACACATAGAATTCGATGTAGTTCGGCACAAAGCCTACATCTATGGGCGAAAATGAGTAAAAATTCACTAATTAAATCCAATGATAGAAGAATAAGAGAACAATTCAAATCTTAAAACTCAATTATAGCAAAACCTCATAAATGTTATAAAAAATTTACCTAAAATCTTTTGTACTAATATAAAGTTTTATCGCAAAACATGTTGTCTTGAACCCTTGCATACCAAATCCTCATCTTCAAATGAATGTGATGCTTGTAATCCAATTTTTAGAAGGACTTTATGCTTTAGCAAAAAGCAAAGTTCCAAGATTTAGGATGGAAAAATTAATTTGTGGTCTAATTTAGTTATTTTAAGTTCAAGTCAATCCAATAATTTTTTACCTTTATTTGAATTATCTTATTTTAAATCACAATTTCTCCACCTTCTCCAATAGCTCTTTTAGGTATGCTTAATGTCGACAAGCATCCATCAAGCCTATAGAAAGGCTTGAACTTACTCATTCAAATCATTTGGATTATCCAAAGTATAATTAATCTTGTGAATTTTGGCATTTAAGCCAAATTTTTTCGTGTTTACCCAAAGCACAATTCTCACAAGATTACAATCCAATGTACTTTTATTATTAGGAAGACCTTTCTAGCTCAAATCCTTTCTTCACAAATGTTCACCACAATTTAACTTGTCTTATTTGATGAACTTGTAGCTAAATGCATAACGATAGAACCTTGTAATACATACAATCTACCAACTTATTTAGCCTTCATCACAACTTGAGCACATTTCAAAACTCAAAATCCACCAATAAATTTACACTTACTATTATCTAAAATAGACAGAAATAGAAATCTTTTTCATACCTGGAACATATTGAATCTTATCAAGAATTTTGATAACTCTATTATGCATCTTGATTTTAACAATGCTACTACCAACAACTTTACAGAAATGATCATTATCTATTTGCATAACTACACTGTCTACTGATTCATAAGATGAAATCAATCTTTATAAACACATATATGGAAGGAACAAACAAAATCTAAATCCATTCTTGACTTGTTTTGACATTAGGCTAAGCACTATAATAATCATCTTGTACAAGATCGACTTTAGCATAATTGTCACTTTTCTGATTCTGTCCTTTATTTTTATGGTTAAACTCAAGACAATCGGCTTTAATGTGTCTTTTTTTTTTCTTACAATAATAACAAGTCAATCTTTTATTTCTAAATTTAGACTTATCTTTGATAAGTAAAGTTTTCTCTGAATGGCTCTTATCACTAGAAAACTCTTTGTTAACAAGGTCTTTTGCAAACAAATATTCCTTAGACCTCCTCCACAGTCAAGGTTTTTCTACTATGAATTAAAGTTTTTGTAATATTTCTATAAGATAGAGGTAATAACCTCAACAACATAAGGGCTTTGTCTTCCTCTTCATATCTAATATTCAAATTTTCTAAATCAATAATAATAAGAATTAAATTCATCAATATGAGTTTTTAGGGATATATCTTCTATGATATTAAGCATTTATATACGATGATTCAAAATCAATTTCTTAATCAAGTTCTTCATATACAAAGACTCTAACTTCTCTCATAAACCTTTAATATTCTTGTGATGAATTACTTCATGCAAAACCCCATTTGACAACCATAATTAAATGGTAATCAATTCTTTCTTTTCTGAATCTTGCTTATGATCCTCGCTTAATTTTCCAAGTAATTGAACTTTACCTAGTAATAACTTATGCAATCCATTTTGTGTCAAAATAGCTTTCATTTTAACTTGTTAAAGGAAAAATCTAATATTGTAATCATATTTCTTAATTTTAAACTTTGTTATTGCCATATTAATCAAAATAAATATCAATAAACAAACTAATTTCTGATACCACTTGGTAAGAAATAGAAGCCTAATAATTTTTCTCTCACACGGTATGATACTAACCGCTTTAATTTTAAGTCTTTACAGTTTTCTGAAAGGCTTCATATCATTAGAGAGTTTCACTACGTAGCTTATATTTTTTTAATTATCCAATATTGAATTTAATTTGCACACTTAATATTAGAGCAATAAAACGTTGAAAGAGAGGGAGTGGGTGACTTGAAAAGAACAATCATGCATATTAATTATTATTTATTTTATTTTAGTCTTTAAATTTGAAGGGACCATGCATTTCCAGTTATACAAAATAGCATATATTGAATAGTTACAAAAGGATAATTTAGAATAGTAAGAATATATGAGGAAAAAATATAAAAAAATATGAAATATGCTGTAGTTATATGGATAAAATGTTTAAGATAGGCCCGACCCCTTCATCTTCTCATCTTGAGTTCACTCTTGTTTACACAATTTATATATTTCACAATCGGTTTTTGTATTATATGTAAATGATTTTTTAAGGAAATAAATGAAAATTTTAATTTATGGCAATTGGTCCCATTTTACTAACCAAAAAAAAAAAACATACTTTTTTCTTTATTTGATATTATTCACAAGATGATTGCAATAAAAACTAAAGTAAATAAAAATTTAATAAATTATGATATAAAATAATATTTGAGATAAAATATATGTACACTAAAAATTTAATAAATTATTATATAAATAAAAATTTAATAAATTATGATATAAAATAATATTTGAGATAAAATATATGCACACTAAAAATTTCAATTTATTTCTTCTAAAATAGATGCACAAAATTATTTATTATCATATATTGGAGGGTCATTTTAATGTATTATTTAGAACAAAAGTTAGCAGCCAGATAGATAATGGGTTGAAGGGACAATGACTCATCAGCAAACTGGACTATTGCCCAAACACATTATAGTCAAAGATGCAAAAAGTTGAAAAAAAAAAGTAAAAGAAAAGGCATTTTTAAGTCCTCAATTATAACCCTTTTATTATCTCAATATTTATTTCATTACGCATTTTTAGTACTTTGTTACACTGAATTTTTATATTTTTATTTTAGTGTATATTAAGTTCTATTTTAATAAATTTGAATAAAATAATAAAATTAATAAATTTGAATAAAATAATAAAATTATCTTAGCATGCATAAAATCTGAAACTATTGTTTTATTGAGTTTTAATATGTTTTAAAATAAAATTTCAGGAATCAAATATGCACAATATAATTAATAAAAGTTATGATAGAGTATAAAGATCTAATTTGTTAGTTTGATATGATGTAATATGTATCTAATTGATATATATCTGATATAATTCATAATAGTATCAACTTTTTATTTTAGATTATATCTTAAGTTATAATATTTTTATTAGAATTCTTTTCAATTATAAGTTATTTGCTATATACAATTTAATTGTGTAGATACATTGCATGTGATTAACAACTTTTATAAAGCACCTAATTTATTGATAGGGAATTATAATGTTATGGATATAGATATAGATATCAAATAATAATAATAATAATAATAATAATAATAATAATAAGCATTGAAATTTTGAGAAAAGGGGAGTCGATGACCTAAAAAGAGCACTCATGAATATTAATTTTTCTTTTTATTATTTTTTAACTTTGGAGAGGCCATGCACTTCCACCTATAAAAATAGTATATATTGAATAGTTAAAAAAAATTACAATTAATGAAAAGATAAGAGGGGAAAAAAAAAAAAGAAATGTGATTTAGTCATAAGGATAAAATATTTAAAATTTAAGCAAAATGATGTTAATCACACGCTTTGACCCCTCGAGTCCACTCTTATCTCATACAATATTGAAAAAAATTGATTTAAGTGTAATTTTATCTAAAAGCCACCCATAATTATCCAAATCAATATATATATATATATATATATATATATATATATATATATATATATATATATATATATAAAGTATATAAAAGAAAAATATACTCAAAATTTGAAACAGAGACAAAAAAATTT
>CANXYI011644324.1:0-13110 GCA_948208565.1 Hura crepitans
ATCCCAATTTTCTAAGAAACTTCAAAAATTCATAAAAATTATTTCGAACCTTCAAAAATTACATTATTTATTTTAAAATTCCTATTTTAATCCCCTCTACTTGCTTGTAAATTTTCGTGGCAAAATTCCACTGATAAGGCAGTTTTCAAATTACCTTAATTTGTATGCCAACCTTAAAAATTATGAAAATTTAGAAATAACCTCTAATTTCAAAAGCTTTTTCACCATTAGACTCAATGTAATTTTTTAGCTTTAGGGTCCACTATTTTTTGGTCCGTCCAGGCATATCCCAGGTCAATCCTGGCCTAAAAAAATTTTATTAGTTCAATAGGTAGCTTACAGCCTGAAATGAATTGTTGGTTCTACTAAATTTTTAAATTTTGCCCACTTTATCAAATTGAGGCCCCTTAAAGTTTCATGACCTGTGCTGCTACCTCAATCCATGTGCAAGTGACCTGACACCCCAGGTGCACTCTTCGAACCTTGGTGCATTATTCCTAGAGCCTCGAAACATGAGCATTACATTTCTTCCCCTCTTAAGAAAATTTCATCCTCGAAATTACATGAAGCAAATAAAATAGAATGCTGAGCTCCCACTTGCTGGTCTAGCTCTCAGGTAACTTCTTCTATACTTTTATACCTCTATAGCATTGTAACTATGGTATAAACTCATGTCTACAATCACCTTATTTCATAAGCCATACTCTACACTATTTCTTAGGCATAACTTATATGTAGTTGTATCAATAGCTATCATCAGAGATATATGTAACTAATCTAAACTATATCCCCTGAGCATAAAACATAAAAACAATTGTGTTTTACTATAGCTTAGATGGTAATACAAGCCTGTATGCTAAAGGTCTTAACCTTATCAGTATCCCTATAGGGTCCGATAACTTTGGACTCAATTACCCTTTTCCCAAACCTCTGTACCTATTTCCTTAAGACAACTCCAAAACACTTTTGCCTCTAACTGAATATTTAGCAATTTCCTGCTTCAACTCAGCACAAAATTCTAGTTTAATCGTACTGCTTTTAGCCTTTTTTTTGATTCATTTCACTTTTCTTTAGCCTCTTTAACCAAATCTACTCTGAAGACTTTCTATCTCCCATCTCACTTCGATATGAAAGTTCATGCATTGTCTATTGTACAATGCCTCATAGGGGTCTATTTCTAACTAAAATGGTCACTACTATTGTAGGTAATCTCTACCAAGAATATATGTATATATATCAGGCATCTGTATCACCCTCTCTGACTATCCATCAGACTAAAGATGATAACTAAGTGATAAGCTAGTCTGGTGCCTAAAGCTATTGGAAGCTTCTCCTAAAATCTAAGAGTAAAATAAAATCTCTATCCACATGATAGTCACTGGCACAATATAAAGTCTGATGGGCTTATCACCATATAGTGTAGTTAATTTATTTAAAAACTAACCCATTCTAATTGAGTAACTTGAACTATCTGTCAATAATTATTCATGCACCATTGCATTTATCTTTACTTAATAATGAACTCATTACAAAACTTAGAATTAACTTTTCTCATTATCACTCTAGTGTAATTATAGGATACAATAGTTTAGAGGGATTTTGATATATAAGTTCTACCTACTGGCATGTCAAATACTTCTTATCACACTCTACCACATTTCTTTCCATACTAAGCCATCAAGGAATAAAATTCCCAAGCTTAGATTTTTCCTCCCAGATTGCTTGGGACGTGGAGACTCATGTATTTTCTTAAATATCCGTAACCTAGATCTTCTGTACAAAATGTACACGATCTATTCTAATGAGTTTACTACTTATTTACTATCACTAAGACCTTATGGTCTTCCCTTCTTTAGCTTTGCTAATTATCTAAACCATTTACTTATCTTTCATATGATTCTTTTAAATTTTGCTGTCTAAAATCTGACTTCATTTCTAATTCAACCACTACTGCCTCTTCTAACATAACTTGTCATCTGACACTCATAATCTCTCAAGGTCACCATAGGCTTTCTAGACTCAGCATCTATCATCACATTAGCTTTCACTAGTAGGTAGTCAATTAAGCACTCAAAATCCTAAATCAACTCTACCTAGCTCCTCTATCTCAGGTCCCTTCTCCTGAGTAAGGGATATTTCAAACTCTAATGATTGGTATTTATACAACATTCCTTTTCATATTGATAATGCCATTATTTGTTTCAACAAAACCACAATGATAATTAGCCCTAAATCGGGGGTAAAATAATCCTTCTCTTGTGGTTTCGACTATCTCAAAGCACTAGCCACTACCTATCCATTCAACATTAACACCTAACAAGGTATTTAGTAAAATATCACTACACATAACAACGTCCTTACCCTATTCAGGTTGAATCAAGATAAGAACCTCTACCAACCTTTGTTCAACTTGGCAAAACTATCTTAACATTATTTATCCCATATAATTCTTATACTCTTTTTGATTACTCTAGTTAAAAGAGTAATAATAATGGAAGTCCTCTTACAAGTCCTTTCTAATACAAACTAAATCTAGAAAATTTCTTATCTTAGTTACCTTCCCAGAGGATTTCAATTCCATCACTACCTCACCCTTACTAACATCAATTATAACTCTTTCTATTGAAAATAGGTGGCCCAAAGAAAAACTTCATTTGCCCAATTCAAACTTGTTGAGTTGGTTATACAACCATTTTTCTTTCAAGGTCTGCTTCATAGCCTTTAATTACTCTTTATACTCTTTCTAGTTCCTAGGATATGCCAAAGGATTATCTAAGGACACCAATACCACTAGCCTATATAAAATGAAAAGCTTTTCCCCTTTGTAATCCATGAAATTGCTAAGGCATTAGTGACCCCCGATGAATATCACTAAAGACTTATAATGTCCTTATTAGGTCTTAGAAGCAATTTTAGTAATATCAACTTCCCTAAATCTTTAGCTGATAATATCCAAATCTAATATCAACTTTAAAAGAAAGAATACCAACTTCTTTCAATGATCAAAAAGATCATCCCCCATAATAGGGAATACTGATCCTATAGAATCACTCTGTGCAAGTACCTTTAAGGCAATGCATAATCTAAGTAACCTGTCTTTCTTTCTCATAGATAGCTTAAACACTCACTAAAAAATTTTATTGATTCTAATAAGCCCTTATCATATAGCTCTTGTAGCTATACTCTTAGTGCTTTTATGTCAATAAATGCCCTCCTTTAAAGAACTATAAACACTAGAGCAATACTAGGATACACCTCCACTTTAGAGTCTAACTTCCTCTTAAGATAATAACCCTGATAGCTCTATTAAAATATAGTAGAGAACTAAGTTTTAACTAATAAATATGCTAGACCATAACTAGTCTGATCAATACCCAAGGCCAAACATGCCTATCTCTTCCTAAAAGAGTTATTATATCTTAATAACAAAGATAAAATTGTCCAAGAGATTTCCCTTACCATTTACTAACTCTAACAGTCTTTATATAGTCTAAAGGGTCAACTTGCACTGGTTATGTTCAATTATAGCCTAATACTTGATAAGTCAATCCATCCTAGGAGTACCTCAATTGTTGACATACAACTTAGTCAACCTACAACAATCCATGCACCTAAATCACTAGAGGCATCTTTTATACCCCTTTCACAATCACATACTACCCCATAAGGTTGTTAACTCTAATGTCTACATCAACTTGCTCAAGCCCTATCTGTCCATTCTGTACTGGTGTAGTACATACATATAAAGGCATTAAATTAGGGTTTATTAAAGACAAGACTGAAACATTAAATAAATAAAATACTAGTCACAACATCTAGTGCTGTAGCAACATTTTTAGTCTTACTATACATTGCCTAGTTGAAGCACAAGCCTTAACTTTATTACCTTGACTAATACTAGACTACTTTCCTTTAGTCTATTTATGACCCCTACCTTGGGGTGGAATATTAGATGTCTATGTCTAAGCACTCTTTAATTGTCCCTAAGGACATTTCTCTCTATAGTGGTCTCTAACACCATATTGGAGACATTCTTCTCACTTACCTCCTCTACACTACTCACAGTGACTCTTTTAACAAAAGCTAGACATGGGTGATCCACTCTTAGTACTTTCTCTGGTATTGGGACCTGGACTGAAACTATGCTTGTAACTGATTCTCTCTCTTTGTCTTACTAACCTGGTACTACACTAGGCTATCCCATAGTACTCTGCCTCTTTCTTTAAAAGAGGTCTCTTCTTATTGGTACCATTTCTTTCAATCACATATAACTAATACTGATATTGCCAAATCCCTCTTTTCAAGGTTTAGCTATCTGTATCCTTGTTTCTACATTCAGTCCTATAAGGAATCTCTTATATTCTGTATATGTGTCATTTAAAATAATTTCCTTAACATACTTTGAAAATTTAGTAGGGTCCTTTCATGTACTACCTTTCATTATACTAGGATAAGATTTCTCCTGCTTATCGTCAGTTATTCACTCCTAACTCTGGCTACTAAGCAACATAACTGGGTTCAAATACTGATGCAAGAATTGCTCACTATATACTTTGATTATCAAACAAATTAGTTCCATAGCCCCTCATTTGAGTAACCAGACTAGCCATCTCTGTCTTTCAGAAGACATTCTTTTATTAGCCTCAGATAGTGAAACAATTTAGAAGAATTAAAACTTAACTCTTTGATATCCACGTACTTTACTAAGGAATATTGAACCTTCTCTATGATACCACCAATTGTGACACCCCTTATTAGATCCCCGAAGAAACCCAATAAGTGGTGCACTTCCTACTATGTCACCCATCCTAAAATTTCTAGAATGGTCATTTATTTAACTTTTACCAATTTCACTGTAGATCATCCTATCAAACTCAAAAAACTATTTGGTCAGTTCCTATAATCCATTTAGGTTAGGATCAATATGATCCAGTCATTAATGAGAAAAACTAAAAATACTCAGGCATCTCCTAAAATTCAGCAACATAATGGCTACCCAAGTCCTATCCCAAAATTTAAACTAGCCTATTTAACACTTCTATAATCAAATCACAACACCTGGACCCATCTGGTCCCCTATTCTTAGCCTATCATCATCATCTAACACATATCAAACTCAGACCTTAGGCCATAGATAAAATATGCAAACATAAAGCCTTAGGCTCACATCAATAGCACTTGCCACACATAATCACACATTCATTAAAGGACATATATATAAAAATACTTAATTTACATCAGCATGTCATAAATCACTTAATTACATTACATGTGCCAAAGCATAAATACATTTTCCTACCGTTTTTCCACCTAAGTACATAGATATCATAACTGTACCAAAAATTACTTCCAATGTCTTCACTTCTATCCTCTAAACCACTATCATCACGCTTTAAGAGATAGATCCTACTGTAGTGTACCTACCTACCAAAATTAATACGCTAAATATATAAGATACTCAATGGTGAACTTAAAGTAATTTAATCATGGTTTATGTCATTAATTTATTTGTATAGTTGAGGAAATGATTTTAATATATTATATAAGTTAATTACTCACTAGGGTGCCAAATTACTGAAATAACCTTATGGTATTTTATCTATTCTAAAAATAGTATTTTGACTCAGCTAAATCATTTAAAGTGAGGACTATTACATAACACATGCATATTTTGTAATAATCACTTAATCTGTCTCAAGAGTGAAAAATTACTAAAATACACTTTTATTGTATTTTTATTACTTTTCTTGAATAAGTCATCCATAAACTTATAATTTATCTTATATGTTTATTCTACTTATTACATAGCTTAATCCACTATAATTGATCTGGCACATCTATGTAAACTATTCAAAATATCCTCTAGCTTGCCTTTTCTATGAAACTTAGAAAATACTATTTTGTTATGCTTATTTTTTATGATCATAATCAATTAGATCATTTACTTAATTTAATTCTCTAGCCCGACTAGGAAGACGACACTTTAAGACACTGGATCTAGAGGAAAAATAAACTGCTACAATTATCCTCATTCTAGAATTAAGCTGCTGCACCAGCATGTATGCTGTAATGGAGTTGAGTTATAACCTCTCTAAACACAATAAAAGTAACTGTATGGCATAATGGAGATCAGCCCATGGGCCTCCCCAATCACAAATGAGTAATTGTGTGACATAATAGAGATCAACTCGTAGGCCTCCCTAGTCATAAATGATCATTAAGAACACGGTGACATAATAGAGATCAGTGTGTAGACCTCTCTAGCCAACAATGAATACCATCAATAACTGGGTGACATAATAGAGATTAGTTTATAGACCTCTCTAGTCACCAATGAACTAGTAACTGCAAAACCTTAAGTTAACTGATCAACCCATCTAGTGGGTGTCTAACCAATGGACCAAGTAGCTTAATTTAACTTTATTTATTAGCCAAAATTATTCTTATAATATTTAAGTCTCAAAAATAGATAGTTAAAAATTTTATCTGATACTTTAAAATTTTATTCAAACTAGTATGACCACTTTTTGGCTCTACCAGGTAAAATTCCAAAATAATTTTTAGGTCTATTACTGTAAAAATTGAAGGTGTCATGTCTTATGAATTATCATGTCATTTTTAGTAAAAAGGGCAATACTTTCTATCCAATGACATTTTTGGTTCAGGTAGAGGCCAATTAGATAGTTCTAGGTCATTTTGACCACTTCTAGAAGTTAGTTTTCTGGTACTATTTTAAGTCTAAATTCAATTCAGTTTTCGCTATTCTTTTTAAAACTTTACTGGGCACTAAGCCAACTATAACTAAGCTAATCCATAGCCAAAACATAAGCATCAAAGCCACTAAAAATAGACCAACTCTATGGCCAAAATCTAGGCACAAATGCCTTTTTTAATTGGGCCAATTCCATGGCCAAAACATAGTTTAATTCTAGCCTCTCAGAGGCACAACTAAGGTTCAATTTATTAGCCTATTTGAAGTCACTTTTAGGTTATTATTTAAAGCCATTTATACATATTTTAGTCCATATCTTTCTAACCATTTCAAGGCACATTTTAATGTGTATATCACTATATTAATAAGTCACATACTTAGCTAATTCCATAGCAATTTCATGCTAACAATCAAGCTAAAATAATATGCTTAATAACACTTGTCAACTTACAATTCCAATTCTATATGCCATAATTAATACTCTCGGGTACTTAGGAGAATTGGCCTAAATTTCCATTCTTTTCCATATAATCACCATATTCAATCATAAGTACATACCATGAACTCAAAGATAGTCATCAACAATCAAATTCTAAGCCAATGTGGCTAAAGTATAAAGTATCATTCTTAAAACATAAGCATGAAAGCTTAGGTGTACAGGCCAAAAATGCAATATCCATGGTAAAATCCACACCCAAACTTACTTAATTCATATCTTAGCATGCCAATCACTTGCTAAACTCATCATAGGCATCAAATTATTCATTAAAACATCCATAGGTAGCAAATTCTACTGAGCATTATGAAGTAAATTAAGCAACTACTCAAAGCAACATGCCATTTTCCACTAAAACTCAAAAGAACCAACTTTGTTAAAGAAGAAATCAACTTTAATTCCCTCATTCTAGCTTTCTTATAATAAAGTTACTAACTTAGGCAGCCAACTACATGATGAAAAGGCTTTAGGTTCATTGATATGACACTTTGATGGTGCCATCCTCATCGTGATCAAGCTGCTAACCCTATTTCTAGCCACCATGGTGATCTTGTGCCTCCTCTGTGGATCTCTAAATGCCTTCAAATGGCCACCAATCCCTTATAAAACACCACCACACATATGTTAGCTATGATTTAGCATCAAAAATACCCCAAAAACCTAAGAAATAAGGGAGATACAACTATAAACTCACCTTAGTGTCATGGTTCTAGACTGTTCTAAACCACTCACCTTGCATGAATTTTCTCTCTCAAATGGGAACTCCTTTTGGCCTAGTTCCTTTTCCTCATGGTGCCTAACATCCTAAATAATTTTTAGCCACTAGAATCACCTCATTTGGTAGCTAGAGAAGAGAGTTATGGCCTGAAAACTAAGAGAGTGGCCTCAGGAATTCTAATAGAAGAGAGGAAAATGAGCAAAATGAGTTTTATCCTTTAACAAGTGGAAATCCACTTGTCAAATGCCTTTTGCCCTTTAGCAAGGTTACTTAGCCACTTGGCATTGCTATAGACCCCATCTTAACACCTTAAAGTTGTCCCGAACAATCCTAGTTTTTTTGTATACTTCAAAAATTCCTAGAAATTCACTCAGACCTCTAAAAATTACACAGTTTGTTTTAAAATTCCTATTTTAATCCTCTCTACTTACTTCTAAATTTTTGTGTCCAAATTCCACCAATAGGGCAATTTTCAAACTGCCTCAATATGTGTGGCAACCTTAAAAATTACGGGAATTTGCAAATAACCTCCGATTTAAAAAAATTTTCACTATTGGACTCAGTGTAATTTTCAAGCTTTAGGGTCCACTATTTTTGGGTCTATCCGAGTGCATCTCGAGTCAGTCCCTACTCAAAAAATTTTTATTGGCTGGGTGGATAGCTTATAGCCCGAAATGAATTGTTTGTTTTGCTAAATTTTTTAATTTTGCCCATTTCATCAAATTAAGGCCCTTCAAAGTTTCATGACTTATACCGCTGCCTTAATCCATGTGTAAGTGACTCGGCACCCCAGGTTCTCTCTTTCTACCCTATGGCACTGTTCCTGAAGCCTCGAAACATAGGCGTTATAGTATGATTCTGAAATGTATCTCTTTTTGAACTCTTTTATGAAATACTCCCAGGTGAGATCTGTTACTACCTTCTTCTTCTTAATTGTATCCGACCAATGATATGCCTCATCTTGAAGAAGAGAAGTTATACACTTTAAGCTCTCTTTTTCTCTACACTCTAGCTATTCTAGAATTCTAAAGGTTCTCTCTTTCCAGTACTCTGCTCAAGTTGCATCATCCTCCTTTGTACCTAGAAAGTTTGTAGTTCCCATATTTTGAAGCCCCTCTAATAGGGTTTTCTATGAAGGAGCTAGTGGTGGTGGAGGTACTAGAGCTGGTAGAGGAGGTAGAATAATAGTTGTAGTATGCTAGAGTAGATCCATTATCTATTGTAATAGCAATAGGGATACTTGCATTTATGGCTATTGTTGCTATGCATCATCACTAAGTTCTGATATGGTTGTACTACTAGCTGCTCCTCAAACTTTTGTATGAGCATAACTAGCCATTTCCTCTCCATGTTCTTATGGTATCTAATCGTTTATCTTAATTAACTATAAAAGATACTGGACCTATCAGCCTCTAAGTAGTATAGTAGTTAAAAAAATAATCCTAGACATAAGCACTTATGTAAAACACCTAGGAACATATAACTTATACTTTGATACCACCTAATGTCATACCCCCTACTAGATTCTCGAAGAAATCCAATAGGAGATATACTTCCCACCAGGTCACCCATCTTGAGATTGCTCTAGGTCTGTACTCCTTAAAACTTTTAATTTTTTTGTTATTTAATCCAATATAGCTAAACTTCTTAGTCTATCACTTAACTATTCTTACTTATGGTATAATAGACTCAGGAAATCATTTAATAGACCCTCAATATACTTACAAAAAATTGAGCAGAACAATGGCTACCCAAGTGACATTCTAAAATTTCTTTTTCCATTTGAAAAGGCACTTCTAATATCAATATTATTAATCTATCTCCTTTCGGATCCTTTTAGGCCACTCAGTAACATTACCACATATCAACATACACTCACACATTACATAAGGCCTTAGGCCTAAAATCTTCTAAAACCATAAAAATAAAACATTTAGATAAATGGCTGATTTATATACAATAGAGATACTCTTGTATATATGATACTTGTAGCTTTTAACCATGCTGAACCCATAACCTATAGTATTTACTTAAGTGCCTACTAAACATAAAAAAACACATCTATATACCCTTTACTATCTGTGCTGCTACATTGCATGATCTCTGAGGCTGAACTACTTACCTCTATAACCTGTGCACCAATACACTTGTATGCTGAGTATAAAACTCAGTGGTGAAATTAATGTATTAAAATTATGTCACATGTAAGCACTCAGATGTAGCAATAGGCTATAACTGTATAAATGGAATGCAAGAAATCAATTCAAGCAACTAACATTAATTTTAGTACCCAGTCTCCTAGTACAATTAATTATAGTTTTGCCATTATGGTACTTTTATTCAATTTATTCATTCTGTGATTGACAATAAATTCAGTCTGTGTTCTAATTTAGTTTAATTTAATTTAATTGGCCTAACTAGATAGACTACACTTAAAGGCACTGGACTAAGAGGGAACAAAAAGTTATGCAATGGCCCATATTCTAGACCTCGACCATTGTACTGGCCTATTTTGATATTAGGGATCAGTTCACTTGAACCTCCCAATACCAGATGGGGGATAGAAGGGATCAGTCTATTGACCTCTTAATATCCCATAAATCACAGCAAGAAACTTCAGTGGATTGCAGGGATTAATCTATAGACCTCTTAATATCTAATATATTATGATCAAACATCTCTAATGGATAGTAGGGATCAGTCCATAAAACTCCCAACATCTACTAAATCACCACCAAATACCTAGTAAAGGTTAATCCCTAGTTGACTGGTCAACCTATCCTGTGGGTGTCTAACTAATGGGCCATCTATCTTTATTTTATGTCTATTTATTTATTGATCATCATTTTATAATATTTAGAGTTGAATAATACATAGTTATGAATTTATTTCAATAGTTGAATTTTAACCCAGGCATTTATAGGTCTATTTTGGTCTTACTAGACTATTATAAGTGTATTTCCTAAGCCAATTTTTAGACAATTTCTTAGGCAATTCTAAATCTAATCTAAGTTCATTTTATACAATTTTTCTAAGTCAAATTAGGTTAGGTTATGAGCTAGTTCTAGTCTAAGTTCTAATTAATTATTTTTATAGGACAGTTATAGGCCACTTTTAATTTTTTCGTACACAGTTATAGGTCTATGGTCAACATTTTCAAGGCATTTTTCCATACCACTCTAATCCATTAAAACATGCCATTGTGGCCCTCAAAATTAAGTTATTCCATACATTCCAAATGGCCTCAAAAGTGGCCTAAAATTTTATCAACATGTCCCAATTCATGTTCAATTTCATGCCATTGAAAGATCCCTTATAGGTTATTTTTATCGTCCATATTTTAAGCCATTTTCAAACCATTTCTTAGCTCAATTATGAACACCATTTCTTTACCTATACTAACTAATCATCTTACCATGCTTACTCATATATTTATGCCCATCTCATGCCATTCTAAGGTTATACAATATATGTTTATCATGTCATACATGTTTTACATGTCATACATCATGTCACACACACTTACATACATGCCAACCATAATATACCTTTTGACCACCGCTAACTCAAAGTCACATACATGTACATTACCATAATGCAACACATATACATGTCATTTACCAAAGTTCTAATATATATATGCCTATACACTTGACATACCATGCACACCATGCCATAACATACACCACACATGCCTTAGCCATGCCATTATTTCACATATACATACACATTTTCATTAAATTCACCACATATCCATCTAATTCCATGCCTAATATATAATTTCCCATCCTATACACCATTCCACCATGCTATACACATAATTTGCAATCCAAGGCACCCTAAGATACCTCTTAGGCATTCATGGCATAACCCATAACCATGCCTTTTCTCACCATAGACACATATAGACTATTAAATCCCATAACATCCATATCATTGCTTATGATAAACCTTATGTACACATGCCATAATACACCATACACACATATACACCCTCTCGCCTAAAGTGAGGCCATACCCTTCCCACCATTCCTTCCACTAAATCATCCCACAAATCTATCAAGTTATATGGAAATAACATCAAAGTAAGGTCAAATCACCATTACACACACATTACTCACCATAACCACTAATTACATACAAGATATCCATATAACTTACACTTGAAATTAACATAGCATGCCTCAAATACATTAAATTCACATACCTATACATGAAATAGAGCCTTGCCTACACTTTAGCACCTTTGTTTCCTTGTTGAACATTAACTCCACCTTAGCCTACATATACACATCCATGGCTTTAAAAAATCATAAAAAATTCTGTAGACCTCTAAATGAAAATCTAAGCATATAAGCATCCTTAGAATGATGAAATCCACTTGGAAAAAAATGAAAAATGAGGAAGACCACTTACACACAAACTTGATTTCTCAAGCACCCTTGTATGTATATAGAGCTTTTTGGATTTTCTTGAACTCAATGCTTGTCTATGGCCTCTTAAACCTTCTAGGGTCAATTCCCAACTAATTAGTTTAATTTTTAGTGACAATTTAGGGTTGAATTAAGCTTGAAAAGACTTAGAAATGTGGAAGAGGAAGGGAAGATAGAATTGAGTGGAGAAAGAAGAAGAAGAAGGAAGAAATGGGAGGTGGGTGATGTTTTAATGGGCCAAGTGAGGTAATGGCCACTTAGCAACCCTTTTATAGTGGCTAGGGTAGCTTGGGTGGTGACACGTGTCACCCGAGTGCCTCAAAATCTTAATTTTTCTTGGGAATTATGGGATATTTTAAAAATTTGTCCAGACCTCAAAAAATTATCATGTCAATTTTAAAATTACTTAATTGGGCTTATTTAGAGGCTTATAAAATCTTGGGTCAAAATTACTTCGGCAAGACAGTTAATCAATTTCTTGATTTGCATAAAAATATCAAAATTAATAAAAAATAGCAAATGACCTCAAAAATTAAAAATTCTTTCACTAGTGGCCTTAAGGGAATTTTTGACCTTCAGGTATGGTATTTTCAGGTCTATTTGTGCACATATTGGGTCATTATTGGCCTAAGTATGATTAAGCCTACAGAGCCCTAGATTTTGGATTAAAATAATTTATTAGTTCTACTAAATTTTTAAATTATGTCATTTTCATCATTTTTAAGTCCCTTTGTCAATAACATTTTACTAC
>CANXYI011644352.1:0-11820 GCA_948208565.1 Hura crepitans
AGTTAAAACTCTTAATCAAATTCCATATCCTTTATAGGTGGTGTATTAACTGCAGTATACACTTGATAGAATGACTTATATGAGTGTGGAGTGGGGCCGCTCCTATGAGATTTATGGCACAATCTCTAGAGCACTTATGAAAACCAGGCACGCACATGGCCTATTTGTGAACAACCGCATTAAATAGCAGATATTGTGAGATATAATATGATTAGTGAGAATTCTAGCTTACAAATTGAGTAATTGGTTTATAGAAGCTTAAAGCTTCACTAATTACTTAGTAAGTTATATCTCATTTTTCTAATTCTGGTTCATAGTTCAAGTATACCAGAATCGATGCATTATATCTAAAGGAATCCAACAAATTATCTTTTCCCAGTCCTTTTGGAATATGTGGGGGATTGTTGTAAATATTTATATAATATATTCCAAAAGACTAAGAATCCCACATCGTCTATTTTCCTTACTGATGGTTGCTATCTGGCCTATAAATAAGAATCCCACATCGCCTATTTTTCTTACTGATAGTTGCTATCTGGCTTTTAAATAGCAATTCATTTCATTCTATTTACACACTGAAAATTACTCACTTCCTCTCTCTGATTGTTGGATTCTAAAGTATTTATTTTCTGCTATTTACTGTCCCTACTGCAAAGTAGAAGAGCTTGTTGTATCCTGGGGGATACGACAAAATCATTTATGTTGACGAATTATCCTTAAGGACAGTGTCCTTACACACCTCAAGCTTAGTACGAGTTTTCCAACAGGTTCTGCTAATCTTTTCAGATGAAATCAATCCCCTATGTTACATTTCAGATTTTGCCTTAATCCCCTAGAAGTAGATGGGATAACCTGAACCGGTAATGTTCTTAGTTCTCTGAAGTGGAGGTACATAATTATTAAAGTGTTGATTTGTTCAAGAATCTTACTGAGTGAAATCACAGCCTTTTCTATCAAAACAACAAAAAAGAGAGACTTCAAGCTCTAGTTTTTTCTTATAATCCTGTTGAGGGAGCCATTACCTCTCTTAGCATGGGGGGAAGAAAAGGAGTGCAATTATTGAACAGTATTTTAGTGCCACACCAAACAGTTCATCAGTCAGCTGTTATCTGTTTCTAGTATGCTATAAAGTGGTAATATGGATAGTACCTAAATACTAAAGAAGATTTTACGGCTGATTAAATGGTATAATTAGGAAGGCCTTAATTTGTATAATGACATTTGTCTGCTGCCTCATATTGAACAGGGCATTCATAGTGAATCTTGGTGACATGCTGGAGCGCTGGACCAACTGTATTTTCAGGTTCTTATACCTTTGATGTACATAACTGATTATAAATTTCGTGTTATAATAAACCATCAATGCCTTATTAGATGAGATCCTCAATACATATGGAAGTTGAACATAAAAGAATTTTCATTAACTATAAAGCCTGACGATCATGAAAACACCTCAATGTGAACATTTCTCATGCGTTTGTCTTTCAAAATTATTATTTTTCCCTTTCATTATGTGAAATGAACTTGACCTTCTTTTTGAAATATAATTGTGTACAGGTCCACACTGCATAGAGTTGTAGGGAATGGACAAGAGAGATATTCGGTAAGGGTCCTTAATTTTATTGATCTATTTTGATCTTTAAGAGCAAGCCTTTTTTTGTTCTCTATAATTGTAATTTGAGCAATTCGGTGCTTTTGTCGTTTTAATCGCATCTTGGCCCTCAAAACTCCCTCAAATGTTGTATTGTATGTTCGGGTTCAGGGCTTTTTCCTTTTCCAGAGATCAATCTTAGCAGGTTCGACACTCCTTCCTGATGAATGAATAATATCTTCATTTTCTCACTGGTTTTGCTACAGATAGCATACTTCTTGGAACCTAGTCATGATTGTCTAGTTGAATGTTTGCCAACCTGCAAATCGGAAAAAAATCCTCCCAAGTAAGTTCAAACAGCATATCTTTAGCTACGTGATTGGATTCCTTGGAATTGCACTCCAAATCAGTCTCTTGCCCACATCATGTTGGACAAATGCATTTGTCCAACGTTGGGCAAATCATTTCTACCACAGAGGAATTCCTAGTCCCTAATAATTTCGACAATCAAGGGGCTGCATGCAATGGATATTATACTTGGAAGCATGCATTTTGAATTTACACCAAATTTCTGAATTACTACTATGCATTTTTTCCTCAGGTTTTCACCGGTCAAATATGCGACTTACCTGAGCCAACGATACAAGGACACTCACGCTGATTTGAGCGTATACGACAAACCTCAAACTTGAGCATGCCAAAGAATTGGAATTTGACATTAGTCGTGATCAGATGTTCCCATGTAGATAAATTGCGGAGCTGATGATTATGGGGTGCACTTCTCCTTCGCAATTCCGTTGAATGTGTAAAGTCTGAATTAGTAATTTAAATAATAAAACTGGAGAATTTAATTCCAACAGCTAAGGAAATCAAGGGTGATTATTATCAACATCAAAATATTATTTCCGCTAGAGCTAGCGGCTCCCAGTATCATGGGCAGCCAGTAGCTTCACACCAAAGAAAAGCACGAAACATAGGGGCCACACGTTAATAACTCTTGGTTAGAGCTGTTAAGCCCATGAGCGGATGCTCATACATTCCACAGGTAGGTTATGTGCACGAAACCCACAAAATTTAACGGTAATTTCTATATACAGGACTGTACATGCAACTCTCAGCATACTTCAAAAGATTCTCTGGTCGAGGGAGACGAGTAGCCACCCCTATGTAAAGCAAAAGAAGAACGCAGAGTTCAAATTTTTTGATAATCCAATAGCACTTGCTACAATATTCCACGAGGCAAAATCATATGTACCTAGTTCATATGCCTTGGCAGCCACACTAGCAGCAATATGTGCAGAGATTTTCCTTATGTTAGAGAAAGGTGGGTAAATAAGCCCCTTGCTGTAGTTCTCATCCGAAACTTGAGCAGCCAGAACTTCCGCTGTTAGACAATTTACAGCATTTATGTAGATGTCAAATCCTTAAATCTATTTTAGAAATTTCAAAGAAAGTGGCAGTCAAGTGAAATGAATAATTATCTTTCTTATTGAACCCGTTTTAGCATTCTTTGCACTTACAGGCTGACAGAAGCATATCGTCATGAACACGGATTGCTCCAGAGATGACCAAACCCAAGCCAAATCCAGGGAAAATATATGCATTGTTAGCCTGAATTATCAGGATGAGCAGAGACATTATATCATTGACCTTCATACCAGATAATAAATAATTGTTATATATAACCTGGCCAGAAATGAAAACTTTGCCCTCATATTCGAATGGATCAAACGGACTTCCACTGGCGAATATTGCTTTGCCCTTCGATTTTGAATTAAAACAAAAGACAAATTTAGAATCAGCTTTACATGCTAAACAAGGGTATCGAACGAAATTGATGACTGCGATATAGTTCTACCTTTGTCCAAGTGTAAGCCTCTTCAGCTGTGCACTCCGATTGTGAGGTTGGGTTGGAGAGGGCCATGATCAGAGGTTTCTGCACATTAACCACATGAAGTTGTCAGTCTGGTCGACTTAGGGACATCAGGTACAACTATTGAAGGAAAATTCATCAAAGAGAGATAACCTCATTGAAGGAAGCCATCACTTCAATTACTTCCTTTGTAAATGTTCTTCCCACTCCTGAAGATCCAATCAAAACTGTTGGTTTGATTGCCTGAGGATGCAAGTGTTTTAGTAAGGGAATAATGAGCATTAGAAATTAAACTGCAAATTAGACATGCATCTTTCACACCTTGACAGCATCGAAGAGATTATGAACCAGCTCATGCTCGTGAGCCCAAGGCTTCTTGAAGTGTTGAAGTGATTCCTTCCGAGAGCTAACAATCAATCCCTGTATCAAAAGTTATGCCCAGATAAACAAGAGAGAAAATTCTTGATCAAAGACTAGATAGTTTAGCGTGCTATCCTGGCTGCAATTTCCACATTGAGATTACCTTTGAATCTACTAACCAAATTTTCTTGCGAGTCTCTTCAATGGGAGCATTAGTCTAAGAAAGCAAAATGATGAGATAAGCAAACAAATATAAGCAATAGACACAAGCATGGTGAAGGCAAATACCCGTTTTGACATTTCAAGAGCTATAAGTTCTGCAATTCCAGTTCCAGCCTGCAAAGCAAAAGAGCTAATCACACTACCAAGAATTTTAGAGATCAAAAGGCCAGACAAAAAACTGTCACCTCATTACAAAGTTGAAAAAATGAGAAATACATGAACTTATATTATAATTGCAACCAAAAGGAGAAAACGCTGACAGAATAGTTCAAAGGCCATCTCCATAGTCTTTCAAAAAGCAAATTGGATCCAATCGTTCTGCATCCCGATTCATATAAGGAAAAACGAAAAATAAAAGCTTACCTCTCCAGCACCAAGGAACAGGAAAGTATGATCACCCAGGGAACCACCAATCAACTTCAGTGCTGCAATTACCCCGGCAAGGACAACAGATGCTGTCCCCTGCGATATAAATGAGCAAGCAACATATCAGAAATGAATGCAAAATTGCCTTGAGTAATGAATTGTAATCGGAAAATTTCATACCTGAATGTCATCATTGAAGACAAGATGAGTTGTACCATATTTTGCAAGGAGCTCAAAGGCATTGTGATTAGCAAAATCTTCAAACTGCAAGTAAAGGCAGAAGTGAACTAGACGAAATTAGAAAAATTAGTAAATTTTCAAGCCTCGGGACTTGTAAACGAAGCATGTTAATTTAAATCATTGCTAACCTGAACAAGGACTTTTTCTCCGTAGTTTTGCTTTACTGCAGTCATGAATTCATGTAAGAGTTCAGAGTATTCCTGTATATAATAGTGGAAAGAGAAATTTAGGTAATCTTCAAGAGAGAAAAAAAAAATCCAACTTAATCAAACTACAATATATGAAACCTGGCCAGTTGCTCTTCTTTGTCTGAGTCCAATGTAGAATTCATCCTTCAGCAATTGTTCGTTGTTTGTGCCCACATCAATGGTGATTGGCAAACACTGAAAGAGCAAGTGAGAAAAATGCTTAATCAGACAGATAAGGGCTTGATGCAATCAGAAACGGTGGTAGTAGTTAAACTTTTGTTCTAGAGATATGTCTTTCATGTTAACTAAGCACTATTCCAGAGGAAGGACTTCGCGCATGCAGCATTTAGGATTACAAAAGGAGCATAATATTAAAAGCTAATCAAAGAGAGCAATCTTTAACAATCTCAAATACTTACTGCAGAAGGACGAACTCCTCCAAGTGCTGTGTAGAGGGCCAATTTACCGACAGGAATACCCATGCCCTACAACATTTTCAAACTCATTACATTGCATTCTTGTTTAAGCTTAACATAGTGCATTTACTTTTCCGAAATATGTTTACCTGACAGCCAAGATCCCCAAGTCCCAAAATCCTCTCACCATCAGTTACAACAATAACTTGAATACTTCTTTCTGGCCAATTTTTCAATACATCAAGAATTCTTCCCCTGCAGAACGTACCACTTTTCCATGGTAAATTGAAATTCATAAACGAACATAAATCACATAGTTAAGAAAGAAGCAAGCATCCATACTTCTCTTTCAAACTTATGTACAAGCCCTGAGGACGTTTGAAGATGCTTCCATATTTCTGGCATCCTTCACCAACTGTTGGAGTGTAGACTATAGGGAGCAGTTCCTCAACATTATCAATGAGAAGTTTGTAAAACAGCCTTTCATTTCTCTCCTGCAACCCGACAAGATTCAGATTACTAAAGAAATATTTCCACCTTACAACAGAAAGAAATGCAGCCTCTTTCATTTAAAGAAAGGGCACCTCAAGTTCCATCATGGCCATATATTTTTGAAGAGGAAGTTGATACTGTCTTATAGTGTGCATCAATTTCTTCTCCTGAAGCTGTTGTGTTGCAACAAGTGGGGGCAGGAGACCCCGCAGATAGTGGGCATCCCTCTCCTTCTCAGTAAAAGCAAGCCCTTTGTTGTGGCGTGGATCTCTCAACAACGAGTATCCACTGCATGCACCAACATCAACAGGTACAGGTAACTACAGTAGTTCCCTAGTGAGAATAAGTAAAAAGATTGAGAATTTAAATTCAGTAAAGCTCTTTCCATCCTTATAAGTGTCAAACCACTCCTACCAACGTAAATTTTTTTTTTTTATAATACAATAAATAATATAAAAATGAAGTAATGAATTTGACTTTTCCAATCTAGTGATGCAATTTCTCACGAAGACACTAATTTTTACTTCTATTAGAGAGCGATAATAATGTTTGATCAAATAAAAGTATTTACTTCTATTAATTACACAGAATAAGTAGAAAAATATGCGTAGCGCATCCCAACCGTTGAATCCAAACATGTTTTTGATCTAACGGTTGGAATCCACATGCAACATAACTTTCTTTTTTCGGGAAAAAACGAAAAGGCAGATGGCTATGCGGCATGTCGCGGATCAAGATATCTCAACTGAAACTTTCAGTATTTGGAAAGTGAAAAGCCTCAAACTTTAGAAAAAAGGATCAAAATCTGGAAAACAAAACTACGAAATTTCAATGATAGTGCCAAAATTAGAAGGTATCTTTGTTTAGAGAAGTAAAACTTAAAAAACATTGCCAATCTAAAAAGAAGAAAGAATTGCCTCTTAATGATAACAGTGAGAACTACTAGTCGATTTTTTTTAGAAAAAAAAAAGGATAAAAACAGAGAAGAAAATTCTGATTAGTCAACCGGGAAGACTGCGAACATAGGAAAATTGAGAAAGTATCTGATTCTCAGCCAAGTATAGAAAGTGATAGTAACCTAGCGACGGAGATAGTCCAAGGAGTTACAAGCTGATCCTCAGTGGCAAAATCCTCGCCGTAGACGTCCTCAACTCCACCCCCGACGGTGGATTTAGGATCCATGTCGAGGACCGACGCTCCACCCCTAATCTCTTTCATTGTGCTCTCCATTTCACTCAAAATCAACTAGAAAATTAAGAAGAACACTGAGAGAAACGAGCTTTACTAGCAATGGCTTGTGATCGATGAGAAGTCCAACTTTTATAATCATAGCAAAGAAAGTAAAAATGACAAAAAGAGGGCACAGCAATTATTAAACATAAAAAAATCAAAGGCAATGTCGTGCTCAGTTTTAAGGAAAGAGGAAGAAAATGGAGGCGGAGGCGGTGGCGGTGGCGGTGGCCGGCGGTGGAAGAATGTTCTATAATTTAGGGGTCAACAAGAGTGAGAGTGGTCGCTGTCGGTGGGGTACGTGGTTAATTGATGACGTTGTTATGTATTTCATTGTAATGGAAAACGTGTCGCTTAGGAGTGATGTTTTGGAAGGTGACGCGCACCTTTGTTGCGCCCAATTTCTCACCACTTATCAGCGAATCCCGCCGCCACATTAGGTGTTGTAATATTGATTTACTACCGTATTAGATGATTGATTTATGAGTAATTACACGTAATTTAACCTAAGAATCCTTAAATATTATATTAAATATAATTTTTTTATAATTGACAGTTTATAATTAATTATTAAAATTTAAAAAATATATACTAATAATTTAAATTAGATATATTAAATTATCACTCAAAATCATTTATTTATATTTATATGTAATGATTTAAAGTAAATTTAAAAAAAAAACTAATTGATAATGTTGTTGTCACTAATATTTTAGTATTTATATATATTTAATAATAATAATTTAGAGTAAATTTCAAAAAAGTTAATTGATAATACGTTATCTTTGCAGTATTTTGAAGGGAAATTAAGTGAGCCTGATTTGCCTAGTAACTTGAGATCGAAATATTCTATAAATAAAATATTTTAATCCTATAAATCATTCCATTACTCCTGATTACTCCACTAAATTTCATAACAGAACTTTTTGAATAACATGTAAATTCATTTCAACTTAATATGAAAATTTTAAAAAATTAAATTTTATAAAAATATATTAATAATCAACTACATTACTCTTCTTAATTTTAAATATTATACTTAATTTTATACAACAACAATATAATATTAAATACACAACATATAACAAAAACAAATAAAATTATAAACTCTCTAATAAATATTCTTTTCGTTATGAAATAAATATTTAAATTGAAATAAAAAAATTTCCAAATAAAATACTTAAAATAAAATGATGGGACTAATATAATAAAAATTAAATAATAAATTTTAAGCAAGTAGCTTTATTACACGGATCCTATCAACTTGCGTGCTCTTTCTTGCACTCGTTCTCAGTTTTCCAAGGCCATCTACAGTCAATTAAAGTTCCAGCAATTGAGTTCGTTCAAAAAATTATAGACAATTCAAATCGGAATTTCATATTCAAATATTCCAAACTATTCAGAATGATACACCCATGGGCAAGAGGGTATCATAAAATATTCTAAAACCAATTGCAAGTTGCAAGAGAAAACTGCAATCGGCCACCACCAAACCTGTACAATTCCACGACAATCAACAGGTCTAATCACTCGGCTCACATGGCAATTCTTTAATCCATAGTGGCCCTAGCTTCCATGCTAGCATTGAGAATGGTTGTTAAAATCAATCAAAATGAAATGAAGCCCCTTGATTGATAGACGTACTCCGACATCAATTTTGGCTCCAATGGTCGGTATTCTCGCGAGAGCAGTAGGCAGACTAGACTCCCCAAGTGGAAAAGAGCCAGCAAAGTTGAAAATCTCAGAATTATATATACCCACACAACACAGAAGTCCTTAATATTATATAATTATTATTCTACATTTTAACATTGCTCTAACTAAATATCTCCTTTAAGACAGAAGGGCAACAGGTTAAAGGAAGTTCGCCCTGTCTTGAGATGTAGTACTTGCAGAGAGCTGGGCCTGCTATTCTCCAAGCAAAGCTACACCTTGCAGCATCTTGGCTCTTAGCATAGTCATAACAAACCTCGTATATAGCAAAAGCCTCTTCGAATATGTCCGCCTTCCTTCTGTCACTCTCCTCAAAATCCGGAGCCTCATATAATATCTATACAAGTATTCGAGTTAGCTAAAGATGAAAACTAATAGGGTTTTGCCTTCTAGTAATTCAAATTAAAGAATTAGTTTTGGAATCTAAAGAGAACATGTTGAAAACCCTCACCATCTTATATTTTTTAATTACTTCAGCAGCAGCCTCATTTTTGGCATCTTTGTTGTTTAATTGATTTAGAGCTGCTGTCATCTCTTCTCTGTAGTCGGAGTAGAGTTTCTTCCATTTCATGAGGCATGACTCTGAGGCTATGCCAGTGAAACATGGAAGTTCCCAAACTTCTACAACGTTTAAGAGGTAGACATTCAAACATTCAGATGAGGAATACAAATCGTCAAATTGCCACTAAAAACCATGTTCACATGTGTTGGGGTAAATTTATAAAACAAATACACCAAATTCAATGTTAAGTGAGAAAATACTCACCAATTTTTTCTTGCCCATCTTCTCCATAAGCTATCACTTTGTCATAAATTTCTCCCAGAATAGACGTTGACTTGTATGATATCTCTTCCTTCTTTTCCATAAAATGCGGGTATAACTCTGCTTTAAGATCTTCTGGAAGCTCAATCTGTTCCAAAATGGGGAGAAAAATATCTTTTTAATAATAAAACAGCTGCTATAACTTATTGTAGTAGAGCTGTACCAATACCATATTTTCTTTTTCATCTGTCAACATAATCCCAAGGAACAAACTTGCAATCCCCCACACCAAATGAACAACATTTCAAACAGCTTCGGTGATTGTTTGCGATTAAATTGCTATGATATAACCTCAATATTTCAATCCTCACAATTTGTAATCTAGAAAAATGAGTTAAAAGTTCAAACAAGAATTTGATGATGTAAGCACTACAACATTTTCCTTCAGCAAGGCAACAGGACCATGCAGATAGGCTATAGGTCCTAGAACGTTGTATGACCAAATAAAAAAGGGTCCTAGAACATTGCAGACTTTATGGAGCTAGAGAATATTTCCCAGGCAAGGAGTTGAAATCTTAGCATAATAGAATTAAGGATCTGTAAACTTGTAATATGGGGTGAAATGAAACTTGGTACTTCACGGACATGTGGGAAAAAATTAATGTAATAGAACAATTAAGGCAACAGAAAATCGATTTGAGCATTTCTTATTGACTATAGAACTGGCAACGTAAATCTAAAGCTCTAGTAAATCATTTAAATTTTATTGGCCCAAAATTCACTTGATAAAATTGATATCAAAGTGCAGCCCATCACATAGAAAGCTGAAGAGTTGAAACATTAGTTAATCAATCAATTAATACCACGATCCAGACCAGAACAAGCATGTCCGTTACACAACCCTACTCTTCAGATTCCAACTTTTAAGACTATTTTAGTCCAAATAATTTTGCATAGATAAAAAGGACTCAATCAAGAAATTTTTGATTTCATCAATGTGTTAAAAGTGAATTTTTGAACATCAAAAGCAGCAGAAAGCCTTCTTAACAGGCTCGTAATTGGAGCAAGTCTCAACAAATCAAGTATGTTCCAAGAACTATGGAAAGCCAATTAGCAACGAGTGCCATTTTAATACACAAACAACAAACTGTATTAGTTCAAATCCTATACCAAGTAAACAACAAAAGAAGTTAGAAAAACTAACCTTTCGTCCACCTGTCTTTGGTGCATCAATTGCATCATAATAGATGTCAATAACCTGGTTCATAATCCTCTTCATTGCCTCTCTCTCATCATTTCTGTCGTCTCCCAAAATCAAGAGGCGATCCATTAAAGCCAACCAACTATCTGCGGCCATACCCATAGTGTAACTAGAGCACCAAAAAATACAAAATATTATTATAATCTACACGACAAAGCCACTGCACAGAGAGAGAGAGAAAGAGAGTGAAAGAAAAGAAAATCTTAATGGAAACAGCAAAGATAGCTGTATACTTCTAGCTCTATCTGCTTCCAAGCAAGTACAAAATTTAAAGGTGATGATGGGTTTTGTTACAGATATGGTGTTACAAATATAGGTATAAACACATTGTAAGTAGTTGTCATTAGCTGTAGAAGATTACGAGCTGATTTGTAGTTGTTGATTTTTAACCTTACATAACTAAATTATTCATGAATAAATAACTGTATATTTTCTTGAATTATAATGAAATAAGGGAGCCATTTACTTAGCTCTTATTATTTACAGTTTTCAAGGCATAACATATACTAAAAAAAGAAGAATAATATTTTATACTCTGAAAACGTAAACAAACTTTGCAACAACTCAAAAAGATTATTATACATGTTTTAAGAGAAAACGCACCTTCATCATGGTATTGAAAAACAAGATTCATTCTATCAACAAAATGCAAAAGCAGTAAACAGTATGCACCCCTATATGGAAGTGACATTGCTATATACGCAACTAACTAATATACCTTGGATGAAACCTATTTGTCAAAAATAGTTTAAAAAGTTCTTCCTCCAACTCCTTGTCAGAAAATTCTTTTGGTTTCCTCAATGGCTCACTGCAAGTTAAAGAGGAAGATCTCCAAGGTTCACTTGGTTTGAAGTGTTTCAACAGCTGAAAGAGAATACGAAGATTTCGAAATCATTAAATTTACTTAGATAAGAAGGAACCTAAAGTAATCGCAAACACTGAGAAAGTCTAGTTTACATAGGGTAAAAATTCCAACAATCCAATTCAAGAGCAAGAATAAGTACACAAGATGATGTATCATTAGAATACTAAGGGACCTTACATCACAAACACCATATTATAGAAAGTCAACCTCAAAGCTAGCAAAACCTTTGCCCCTGCGCCC
>CANXYI011644419.1:0-14316 GCA_948208565.1 Hura crepitans
TTTTGAATAATATTATCTCTGCTATTAAACCACAAAAACTTCTTTAGAAAGGGTATGAGGCATACTTGGCCTATGCTATTGACAAGAATGTTTCTAACTCTCATCTTGAACATATCCCTATTGTTTCTAAATTTCCTAATGTATTTCTTGATGAGTTGCTAGGTTTACCACTTCAAAGAGAACTTGACTTTGAAATTAGGGCATATCCTAGTATAGCTCCAATATTTATTACTCCTTATCGAATGACACCTGTTGAACTAAAAAAACTAAAAGTACAATTGCAAGATCTATTAGATAAAGGTTTTATTAGACCTAGTGTATCTCCTTGGGGAGCACTTGTATTATTTGTAAAGAAGAAAGATGAGTCACTCAGATTGTGTATCAATTATAGGTAGTGAAATAGGATAACTATAAAAAATAAATACCCATTACCCAGAATAGATTATCTTTTTGATAAGTCATTAGAGGCACCACTTATTGGATTTCTTCAAGAATCTAGTAGGGAGTGTCACAAATCCTGTATCAAGCAAGCATGCTTTTTAGTTTAAAAATTCATGTCACCTTTTTCATGTAAAGAAAGTAAATTGCAGTACTCAAAATAGACCTAATAGTTTATACATCTAGATTTTAGGTCATTGCTTAATTGGGGTGTGACCTGATAATTACTCGTAATTCCATAAGAATTAGCAATAATTGCCCAACTCCCATCTCTAAGAGATTGGTCTTTACTAAAATACATTTTTAATATAACTTTTGATTAAAAAAAAACCCAAAACCATTTTTATTAAAGAACACCAATTAATTAGATAGAAAACCTTTTGATGTGAAGTTAGGATTTTAAATGTAGAACAAGTTATTATATTGCCTATTACAATCCAAAATAATCAATAAAATTAAATGGGTACAGAACTAGACAAAATAATTCAAAATGTGAAATGGGTTCTATCTTTAAATCATGAGGTCCGTGCAGACTTAGTAGTGCTCTAACATATGTCTATGTGAACTAATACTCATATGAATGACTAGACCCATCCGAATTTCCATATTCAGCTAGAATGATCACTTATAGGTAGCTCAAAGGAATAGATTAGAAATGACAAATAAAGGCCTATAAGGACTCCAATGATGGATAAAATCACTAAATAACTTGACATAAATATGGATGAGTCATGGCACATATTTTGGGATGTTTATCAGTGTAAGCAATGTAGATTTTTCCATTATTAAAAAAACATAAGTGAACACATATAAGGATTCAAAGTCACAAATACATATCTATAAGGACCATGTTCCTCATGAAAGGGAGTCCATGTGGAGTACAAATGGAGATAACATATAAGAAACTTGATCAACCATGCGGACTACATTCCATATGAGAGGGAGTCCGTGCAGACTGCTTGTTAAGATAGACATGTATAAAACATAGTCATTCATGTGGACTATGCTCCTCATGAGAGGGAATCTATATAGACTGCATGTTTCTTTGGTTGTATGTTAAGATAGACATGTATGAAACCTAGTCATCCATGTAGACTACATTCCTCATGAGAGAGAGTCCATGGCAACTGAATGTTAAGATAGACATACATGAAACCTAGTCATTTGTGCAAACTACGTTCCTTATAACAGGGAGTCTATTTGAACTGCATGTTAAGACATACATGTATATAACCTAGTCATCTATGTGAACTATGTTCCTGATGAGATAAAGTCCATATAGACTGCATGTTAAGACATATATGTATGAAACCTAGTCATCCATGTGGACTATGTTCCTTATGTGATGGAGTCCATATAGACTACATGTTAACCTAAACAAGGATGAAACTTAGTCATCTATGCAAACTAAATTCCTTGTGAGAGGGAGTTCGTATGGACTGCATGCTAAGATAGACATGTATGAAACCTAGTCACCCATGTAGACTACATTCCATATGATAGGGAGTCCGTTTAGACTGCATGATAGTTTTAAAATACTAGTGATTACTCATACATTAGTCATGTGATAAAATAGTATATCTATACATAAACATGATAGATATCAAACATAGTTTATGAGAAGCAATTAAGATTGCATTGACTCAATGTCTATACAGAAGCAACATTACTTACAAGTTCACATATTTAGTCCGTGCGGATGTAACCGTGCTTAAAGTTAAGTCCATGCATTTAGGATAAAAACAATAGAATGATTATAACAAGGTAGAAGTTAATTTATATGCAATAAAATTATTTATAATGGTAACCTCTTCCTATGAACAATATAGGGATTACTAAGAATATCCTTATTCATTACCAATCATGGGAGATTATTGGCCTACTTGAATAGTAAGAAAGTATGCTACATGAATAGTAAAAGGCCTCAAATCTTTCCTTGTGAATAAGTTTTTCTGTCAATAACACAAAATGTAGGAGTTTAGAGGAAATTATTTTGACTATGGGCTAATAGGACTAGTAAATTATATCCTGGTTAGAGTTCTTGCTTAAACTCATGAACAAGTGTTTTTCATTGCTATGAAATTACCTCCCCCCTCTATTGATACCCAAAAATGGTATTTATAGTCTTAGGGTTAAAAGTCTCCTGTCTAAAAGTGATAAAAACCTTCTAGGATTTGGAGACAGAATCTAGATAGGAATCCTGCACTTTTGGAAGCTTTCACATCGATAAGTATATATAGACCTAGCTTGTATGCTTTCCTACCAATTCATGTGCTTTAGGCCAAGTCTTGTGCAAGGTTTAAGTTAGTCCTTACAAATATGGGCTTGGAATTGTCTAGGTGGACCATGGGCTTGATAAAGTTGGTTGGGCTAGTACGGACCTAGTTAAGATTTGTCTATGCAGACAAATGGTAGGCTAATCCATACGGACTAGCTTTCTCAAGGGCTTATACCGTTGCTCAAGAGCCTTTCATTGGTTATCATCATAGGTAAAAAGATAAGGTGTTTACACCATGTTTGAAGTATGATACAACTTATGACATGGTTTGTGAGCTATGCCTTAGGTGTATTAGCTTGATGCCTAAAAGGACTAATACTATATGTGATGCATATTAGTTTACAAGATAAGACACAGGTATATAAAATGTATTCATGAAGATACATCATGTGAAGATACAAGCAAAAGATATGTCTATATATGAAGATACATATAAAAATGCATAGGACATCTTAGGCATAAGAAGATGGAGACGTTTTATAAAGATGCATACATAACTTTTAGATGTTCATGATACATATGAATATACATTTTTACAAGAGGCATGAAGCTATAAGAGTGATACATGATTTGCTCATTCTTTATGGACATGTATATATATTGTATCCTATATGGATAGTTAATGTATGGGCTAGGCTATAGGAGATATGACTAAACCTATTTTAAATGCATATGAATTAGGATATTAAATGTATGGAAAAAAAACTTGTGAGGTATATATGGTGCATTTATACAAATAGGTACAATAAAATGTTTGGTGTGTGTATAGAAAAAGGTTAAATGTTAAATGTATAAGGACAAACACAAGTAATAAACCTCCCAACCCTATTACTCCCACATATGTGGTCTTAGCAATTCCTTCTAGGTAGGCTTACCTAAGCATCATTGAGGGAAGTATAGGTTTGATTATAGGTCTAAATTAGGCCCAATGACCTCTCATATTTAAAGCAAATGCAAGAAAAATGGCCCATAACTTTTTAGCTTTGATTGAGGTGAAATTTGGCTAGGCCCATTCCAAATAAAAGGCACAATAAGCTTGGCCACACTTCAAATAGGATTAAATGTAATAGGCCTATATAGAATCATTTAGGGTTATACAACTTAGGGGAAAATTGCTAAGCTTGTCTATATGGACTTTTATGGTTTGGTATGAGAAGGCTTTATGGTTCTCATAAGCATGGGTCTCTCTTAACAGCACGAAGGTACTAGGCTTTTAAGTGACTAATATGCTAGCAATTTCCCATTCTTGAATAAAAATGGGTTCATGGTTCATTACACTATCCATGATAAAAAAGGACACAATTTATATAAGATGAAATACATGGGAATGACAAAAATTAAAGTATCAGAAGGTGTGTAATGCTCATGAACAATACTTTTTCAAGCCATGAATAGTCTTTTGGAAGGTCGTGGCACTGTATAATGGTCAGAAAGGCCAAGTGTTGCTCATAAAACTTTGATGAGCTAGAAATGATGAAAGTGAAATAAGTAAAAGATTTAGCAGAACCAATAAATCATAATAGGCAGTAAATAAGTGAATAGTAACATAAAATGGATTTGTGTCGAGATTAGTTCGGGATGTGTCCGGATGGACCCAAAAATAGCACACCTTGAAGGTCAAAAATTCCAATGAGTCCATTGTAGAAAGAATTTTAATATTCGAAGGTCATTTACTATTTATTTGAAATTTTTAGATTTCATGAGTGAATAGTGACTTGAGCAAATTATGAAATTTTGACCCAAAATTTTATAAGAACCTTAATGAGATTAAACAATGAATTTTGACCCGAAGAACATTATTTTAGGAGGCCTCGAAAAAGAACAATGAATTTTTAAACTTTGACACAAAATCAAAAAGGAACGGGGCATGTAAATTGAGAATTAAGTGAGTGGGCCCAATTACCACTTACATAAAGCATAAATCTAGTGTATCCAAGCCCATAATACAACAATTGAGCTCATCTTCTTCCTTTTTACTCCAATTGCCAATGCCATTTCCTTCTACTTTGCCCTTCATATTTTTCTTTTTCCTTCCTATCTAAATCATGTATTTCTCCACCAAATTAAGCAAATAAGCCCTTTAAAATTCCCTTCATTACCCAAATAACTCAATAGAAGTGCAATTTCATCAAAAAGAGGCTTAGAAAAGGAGAATTTCACATATGGTGAATAGTGACACTTTCAAGTGTAAGTTGAGAAATCTCTTTTTTTTATTTTAGTTGTGTAAACTAGAGATGATTCTAAGATTTTAGGTGCAATTAGAAATGAAATTTGAGTTAATATGAATTTTTGAAGAATTTTCAAAATTTAAGAAATGTGTATGTAGGAAAAGAGAAGGGAATAGGGAAACAAGGCTAGAAATATCATTAAAAGATGGTGAATTGTCACATAGATGTATGTGAATATGAATGAAATATACACATGAGTCATTTGTATGAAAATTTGCATGAAACCTTGTATGGAAAAATGGAAGTGTTATGTAAATATCTATATTTGATAGGTATAACTGAGGTATTTGGTTTATATATGTATATAAGTGATGAATACATGATAAGAATGGTGACAATTGAATATGAATGGTAAGAACCTTGAATGGCCGAATTGTGTCAATGGTATGTAAATGTAAATTTTGAATGATTATATGTATAAATGAACTATATGTTGATGATTTCCATGTACGTATATGTAAGATACATGAAATTGTGGTAAAATGATGGAAATGAATATGATTGTTATAATTCTTTGCATGGCCAAATAATGTATCTATGAAGTATGTGTAAATAGTGATTGTCAATGCATAAGAATGAATGATATAATGATGAATATGACATACATAAGATAGGAAAATGTGACGAATGGTAGAAAAAATGGCTTGAAACATAATGTATGTTATGGAACTTAAAATAGCTAAGACATATGACTTGAAGACTAGAGAATAAATTAGACATTAGTGGATTTAAATAGCATAATATTGAGAAGAAAAAGGACCTTGAGGAAGTGTATATTAAAAATAAAGTGAAAGAGAATGAAATGTGATATTAATACATAAATGTGTATCATGATGGTTTAAGCACATTGAAATGTGCATAAACCTATAAGTAATGAATAATGTCTATGCTATATGAATAATGAAATAAATAAGGAAAACTTGACATGGAGCCAAAAGAATGACCATTATCAATGATTTTGTAAATCACTTTGAAAAAGAAATGATAAAAAGAATAATGAAAAATTAGTTTGAATAATGTAAAATGACATAAAGCTAAATGCAAAATAAAAAATAGACAGAAGGCCCGTATAGTTAGACATCCACTAGATGGGTTAACCGGTCAACTAGGAATAAAGTAGTTACTAGGTTTGATCATTTAGATAAATACCATTTTTATTACAACTTTAGGCAAAGTGTAGTCATCATGGTTTATTCGAAGCCACTCCATAGTATTTCTATAGGCTGGTGTAGCAGCATTTTGGTTTCTAGAGCCACTACACAACTATCATAGGCTAGTGCAGTAGCATTTTTGTTTATAAAGGCACTGAACATCATGATGGGCACAGCTATAGTGAAGGTGCAAAATGTGGACCACTACATAACTAGGATCCCCCTTTCTAGTATACTTTGGTGTAGTCTATTTGAGATAAGAAATAGATAAGAAATGATAAATAATACATGTAAAATGATTATTTGAGATGAAATGAACATAAATGGATAATGAAATGTGAAATATGAAATATGACATGTTGTATGATATTGCAATATTTGACTATGATTTATGTATAGTCGCTATAATTGTCTGATAAATAGAATTGAACTGCTATGAGTGACTGTAATTGCTTAAATTCATGTTGAGTGTGGAGCACACATATTTTTTTATCCAATATTCAACACTAAGTTTTACTTATTATATCGATATTCCAATGTGCAAGTCAGAGATAGGAAAAATATATGAGAAGTTAAAGCCTCAGTAGCTGCTATACGAGTCTCAAGGGTACAAAACTCTATCTTTTATCTATAAATTTAGGATCTGTACTCATGTGAATAGCAATAGTGGGTTTTTAAGGATATATAAAGAATTGTAAATAAGTAATGAAGTATAGATGAAATATGATAAAATGAAATCAAAATGTATGTATGCAAGTGAAATAACTACTATTATATTCTATGTATTTCTTTAATGATGATGAGTTTGAGACCCTGTGATTAAGTGCTAACTTTATATATTATGTTTTACATGTGATTGTGTTGAATGATAAGGATAGAGGACCAGAAGTGTCCAGGAGTAGAGTTTTGATGACTGAATATATTAAAGTGCATTTTTATGATAGGAAAATTTTTTATTTTTAACCCAAAAAGTTGTTATTCTATTCGATTTTCTATAAAAAATTATTTTCGAATGAAATAAATGATTTTCATAGTGTAATATGACATTTATGAATTAAAATAAGGAAATGACAGAACAATTTCAAATGTAAATATGAAAGCAGAATAAATTAATAGAAGTTAAACGAATGACCCTTAGGGAAATCTAATGATGGTTGACCTTAAGGGAAGTTCACTCTTTTATCAGGTTTCTCTGAAAATCAGGTAAGGGTGTGATGGTATATTATTTAGGCACTTTTGAATTCAATTCTCAATCCAAAGTGGAGTCACCAATATAGATTTATTATATTTTACTTGGGATAAGAGCGGTTTGTGTTTAGAGTCACCACCTGGCTCTACACTAAGACCACAGATCTTCTATACTAAAAAGTTTTGGAATCAAATCCTATTTATGACCTAATAATATGCCTTCCTTTATATTTTAATGTTTATCAATCCTATATCAAGCAAGAATGCATTATAATTAAAACATTCATGTCACCTTTTTAGGTGGACAAAGTAAATTATGATATTTAAAGCATACAACAATCATGATAGTACATTGTAGAACTAGAAATTGAATCATTCATTAATTAGGATTTGAATTGACAACTACATGTAATTCTGGAGGAATTGGTGGTAATTGCTCAACTCCCATCTCTAGGAGATTAGCCTTTGTTAAAATATGTTTTTATGTGACTTTTGATTAAGGAAAACTCAAAACCATTTTATTATGAAAACACTAATTATTTTGGTAGAAAAACCATTGGTGTGAGGTTAAGTTTTTGCCATGTAAAACAAGTTATTAAGCTACCTATTACAACCCTAAAATAGGCAAAAGAGGTAAAAGGTACACAACCAAATGAAATCATACATAACAAGTGATTGGTCATGCCTTCACATTATAAAGTCCATGCAGACTCAATATGGCCCAATATATGTCTGTATAGAACACTATATATGAGGGTTATTATGTTCAATTGAACCTCTAATCTAGTTAGAATGGTTACTCTTACACAACTCAAGAAAAAAGGGTTAGTAACACCAAGCAGTGGTCCGTGAGAACCTAATGACAATGTCAAATAGAATGATAACAATACATTTTATAAGTGCACATGAGGATGTGAATGATTATGGAATATGCACAAATAATTATTATCAGTAAAAAGATGATAGATTAATTATGCAAAGGAGAACATAACTTCATAACAATTATATTAACACGAACTATATTTTAAAACACTCAACCATGCGAACTACACTCATTGTGAATAGGATTCCATACAAATAACATATTAGTTCCATAATATTAAAAATATGCATACTTGGCATTGGAATAATCATTCAATATGAAAAGGCATAAAGGCATGCTAACATGGTGAACAAAATACATTAAAACATAGTAGATAAGGCAAATATGATACTAGTATCAAATAATGGTCTGTAAAGACCTTATATTATATACATGTTCAATTTAAAGTCCATACAGACTTCACACCATACATAGATTCAAATATTAAGTCCATACAGATCTTGTCATGTGTTAAGATAAGTCTGTGCAATTTAAATGTCGATCCCACAATGATTATATTATTTTAATGAATGATGACATATGATTAAAACAATTCAAAATATTAACCTACTCCTATAACTAATGTGGGGATTACATAAAACCACCTCACATGTCAATTAATTATGGGAGAACATTGGTTATAACAAATAACACAAATAAATGAATGAATAAGATGAAAAGAGCCTCAGATCTTATCTCAAAGTCAGCACTGAGCAACAAAACAATGGTCAGGTTTTAGAAAGAAAGAGTATTTTAGTGAGGGCTTAAGACTATTAGAGCTAATCGTATTATAGAGTTAGTTTACTCCTTGAACTTTCGAAAATTGGGTGATGATATGTGTGTCAATCCTTTCTTAATAAGTTAATAGGAAGGGTATTTATATTGTTAGTGGATAACTTTCCCATCCAAAAGAGGTAGGATGCTAATAGGATTAGGAATTACAATCTAAATAGAAAGATCATGCTTTTTGGAAGATTTTCATCAACAAGTCTATGTGGACTTAGGCTTTGGGTTAGGCCATAGGCTTTAGGCATAGTTTTAGGCTTATTTTATGTTAGTCTATATAGACCTTATGGCACAAGTCTATATGGACTTGTAATATGATAGATACATGGACCATGCTTTTATGTTTCTTATCTTGTTGCTTAGGCATGTCTCTAGCTTTCATCATAGGCTTAAAAAAGTGAAATGGTCTATACTACACGGTATTGTAATTAGTTTAGGCTTCAGGCTTGGGCTTATTAGCCCATGCCCTTAGTTATTAACACAGATTTCCATTTTTCTATAATTTGGGTTACACCGTGAGCTTTTCAAGTCAGGTCAAATTTTGGATCCGTAAGAAACTTCCAAAAATCTAAATGTTTACACCTATATGAAGTGTGTTTACAATGAATGTGATCTAGGGTGTTAAATGGATACTTGCATGGATCAGTGATGCATGACTACCTAAGTAGTATGAATGGAGTAGTGTCGTGCATGTGCAATATATGTATAGTTGATGCAAGAATGAGAGCCAATGATTCTAGTGCATATACAATGCTTGATTTGTAGATATGCCTAATAATGTTTATGATTCTTAGTGATGCCTAATACATGTACTTAATGTCTCTTATACGGATGATTTTTCAAGAACATATATAAAGCATGCAAATAGTGACATGAATGAGGTCACAAGATGTATGAGTAAGAAGTCAATAAAGCTTTACAAGATGGCAACCTTTAATATGTGGTTAGCATGTCATGTGCTAATTTGAAGTGTACTTAAGTATACATGAAATGTGTTTACAATGCATGTGAACTAAGACACTACATAGTTGTTTTAGAAAAAGCTGATGTTATGAATGGGATATTTAAGGATAAGTATGCTATAATGTATATTTAGAGAAAAATAAGAAGTTTACAACATAGAGTATGTATAATACAATGTTATGTATGTGTATATAAAAAGGATACATGTTAGATGTACAAGGACAAAAACAAGTAATAAGCCTTGCAACATTATTACTCCCACACATATGGTCTAGCCATTTCCTTCCTAAGTAGGGTTACCTAAGCATCATTTAGGGATACATTGGTTTGATTATGGGCTTCATTAGGCCTAATCAATTTTTTATATTTAAAGCTTATGTTATGAATGGGATATTTAAGGATAAGTATGCTATAATGCATATTTACAAAAAAAAATAAGAAGTTTACGTTATAAAGTAGGTACAATACAATGTTATGTATGTGTACATAAAAAGGATACATGTTAGATATATAAGGACAAATGAAAGTAATAAGCCTTCCAACATTATTACTCCTACACATATGGTCTAGCCATTTCATTTTTAGGTGGGGTTACCTAAGCAGCATCTAGGGATGCATAGGTTCGATTAAGGGCTTTATTAGGCCTAATCAATTTGTCTTATTTAAAGCGCATGCACAAGAACGGCCTATACCATTTAATTCTCTTTTATTATGGAATTAGGCTAGATCTACCAAAATATAAGGCTAAATAAATGCAGCCCCACTTTAAACAAGGCTAAATGTAATAGGCCCATATAGTAAGTTGCAAGTATTTAGGTCATATAACCTAGGGGAAGTTGGTAAACTTGACTACATGGACTCACGACTTTAGTCAAAAGGTTTAAAGCTCTCAAAAGTAAGGGTCCTTCCTAATGGGTCTTTCTAATAAAGGACACTAATGACCAGTTAATTCACCATTTCATATGCTTAGAGGTATGAGGCTTATAAGTGATGGATATGCTAGCAATTCCCATTCTTGAATGAAAAATGGGTTCATGGTTTGCAACACCATCAAAGGTAAAAAAGGGACACAATGTATATAAGATGAAATGCATGAGATTGATAAAAATTATAATAATAAAAGGTATCACTTTTGAATTCAATTCTTAGTGCCCAGTGGAGACACCACTATAAATTTATTGTATTGTATTGGGGATGAGAATAGTTAGTATTTTGAGTTACCACCTAGCTCCACACTAGGATCACTAATCATTTTCCCAAAAGGGTTCAAAATCATTTCTTGTTTATGCCCTAATAATATTCCTTACATTATGTTCTAACATTTATCAATCCAGTATTAAGTAATCATACATTATAGTTAAAGCATTCATGTTAACTTTTCACTTAGATAAAGTAAATTGTGGTTTTTAAAGCATATAAGATAGTAATAAATTATACATCTAAAAAATCAAGCCATTCATTAATTATGGTTTAACATGACAATTACCTGTAATTCAATAGGAATTAGTGGTAATTGCCTAACTCTTATCTCTTGGAGATCAGCCTTTGTTAAAATACAAATTTTTTCATGTGATTTTTATTAAAGAAAGTTTAAAACCATTTCATTATTAAAACACCAATTAATTATATAGAAAACCATTTGATGTGGGGTTAGGCTTTTGGCAAGTAAAACTAATTATTAAGCTACCTATTACAACCTAAAATGATTTAATAAAAGTAAAAAGTACAAAACCAAATAAATAAAGTGTAAAATGTTTAGTCTTATAACATATTATGTGTTATATGTACCATATTGACTTGATGTACCATATTTATGTGTTATATGTACCGTATTAACATATAAATACGTCAATACGGTACATATAACACATAATATGCAAAAGTTAAGCAATGTAATGTCAAGCAAAGTCCTCATAGACATTAAGTCACTTTGTATCAATATACTTAGTCCACATAGACATAAACACACCTCAAGATGAGTTCATATGATTAGAATTAAAATAACAAAGTAATCACAATATATCTATAGTCAATTTTATACAATAAAATAGTATAAAATAATGACCTGCACCTATGTTCAAGGTGGGGATTACTTAGACTCACCTTACTCACAACCAATCATAAAAGATCATGGGTCCATATGAATAGCACTAACACATGTGATATGTACAATAAAAGGCCTCAGATCTTACCTTTTGAATAAATTCTTGAGCAATAACACAAGATTGTAGGGTTTTAGGAAATAATTGATATTTTTGGTGTAGGAAAAAGTCTAGTAACATGAATCTTGCATTAGAGTCTTCTCTTAGACTCTCAAAATAATGAGGGTTTGTTATTTTGAATTCCCCCCTTTCCCCATACCTAAGAGGGGTATTTATAGGTTTAAGGGAAGGCTTTCCCATACAAAAGGAGTCAGAATCCTTCTAGGATTAGGGAACATAGTTTGAATAGAAAACTTGTTCTTCTAGAAGCTCTCATATCTGCAAGTCCATGTAGACTTAGGCTACTTAGTCTATGCGGACCTATTTTGTATGTTTTCCTACCATTCCATTGACATTAGGCTAGGTTTGAGTTAGTCTGTGCAAACATGAACTTTAATTTATTTGGGTAGACCATAGGCCATAGGCTTGATAGATTTTAGGTCAGCTAGTACACACCTAGTGGCATTATGTCTAGGTGGACCAATACCATGCTTGTCCATTCATACTAAGTTTTTATATACCTTGCATTATTGCTTTATAGCCTTTCTTTGATTATCATCATAGGCCAAAAAGTGTAGGGCATCTATAATGTGTATGGAATGATATTAAGGTTTGGAGTTAATACATATCCCACCATGGTAAATGTGTCACTTGATATGCTTATTCCATTCTGTTGTGGCCAAATGGCCTTATGAGAATAAAGAAGGCTTTAACCTTAAGTGCATTATAATGATATAATAGATATGGTAACATATATGAAGCAAGATGAAAGATGAACATCTACATAATAATGCTTTCTTTAAATGCAAATGGTGTATATTGATAAACATAAAGTGTTTCTAATAAAAAAAAACCTTTGATGTTTTTCACTTATGACCATATGCTGGCAAAAAATAGTAAAATGAACATTGTAAAACATTAATAAACATGGTTATTAGCCTATAAAAGTTATAAAATGTAGTTTGAATAGGTTGTGTTGGTTTTGCATGAGTCACACACAGTAACAAATTAAAATTTTTGTGCAAAACCAAGTAGTGATAATAAGGATTCGAATAAATCAAAACAATAGACTACAGAAAACTTAAATAGCATAGAAATTTTATCATTATTTATTAATTATTGATTTTGGGTTTATAGTTCACCTTACTGGGTTATAGCAAACTATAACTATCCTCACAAAGATCACCTCTAAGGTACCCACACAAAAATTGTAGTGAAGAACAACTAAATATCAAGGTGTTAACATGATTTTGAGAAAGGAGAAAAAGATAAAGAAGGAGAAGAAGAGAATTCAAAAGTTTATAGGGAGATTATGTGAATTTTCTATCTATTTGTTGCTTGCTTGTTTTGCCTAATCTTATGTAGGCTATTTAAACTAAAGTAACCTTCTTTAGCTTAGACTTTAACCCTTAAAACTTGAACTAAATCTCATTTTTATGCACCTTTTATGTCTTATGCATGGGTTGATAAATGGGTCCATGCATATAGAACTTTAAGGCCTTTTTTAGGCTTCCATCTAAGCTTTTTTTGGGCCTTAATTTAATTCAGCCATAAGTTTGATTTATGGTCCTTTTAGTACTTAAAAGGTACATTTAAAATTAGATTAAAATACACCCTCGATTGGGACCCTAAGGCCTAAGTAATTTTCAACACTTAAAAAGGTTAAAAAGTTTCTTCTTTATTTCTTCTCCTTTCAATGATATCTCATAACATTGAAATATCAACCACTTGGATAATCATTTCAATTCTTTATATGAGTGACCCTATTGTTTTCTAAAACATGCTAGTAGAACATAGTGAATTAGAGTCCTAGTTAAATGGGGACTCTTATAGTTCAATCTCATTGAGCCCTTAATTAATTCCTAATTAATAATTCACTTTTGTATAAGTCTTAAGAGGTGTTTAGCCATAAATCAAGACAACATAAGTGTTGGTAAGTCAAGTGGTTGACTCAACCCTTTAATATACAATTACCATGCAATTACACTTTTCACCATGTTATATCTCATTTAGGTTTGTGTATGGACTTGTGTTAACTCAATATTTAATTAAGTATGTCTAATCAAGCCCCGAACATGTCAATTCTACTAATTACATTTTTATCCCCAAAATTCCCTTGTGAATCTCATTCACATTTACATTTCACTTTAATCAAAGATTCCTTGAATAAAGATACATAAGAGTTGTAAGATAAACTCCCTATTAAAATTTAGGGTGGTGA
>CANXYI011644427.1:0-10791 GCA_948208565.1 Hura crepitans
AATATATCACTTTATCCAAATTAGCTTTATTGCTACTCTTTATTAATCTTATTGACTTTGCATTTTACCTCCCCTTGATCAACAAGTATTAAAATAAAGAATTTGAATTAAAATCTAAATTTATTGAATATAGCATGTATATAACTTAGATTAAAATACTAATGATTTTATCTTATTTATTCTCTAACAATAAAATAATTAACCTATTAAATCATGTCATAAATATATTTATATATCACTATATTCATTACAAATATTTTTGTCATATTGCATTTAATTTTATAAAAATGTGTATAAACCTTTATTAATTAACATCATATAATTTAAATTAATTTTCATGAATATAATTTTTTCTTTTAAAATTGCTACTTTTTATTCATTTTTTCTTATATTCATATGTAGAAAAATTATTTAAACATTTAAATTCCTGCAAAAAATTATATTAAAACATATTAAAATAATTTTTGTTAAAAAATTAATGAAAATTAAACTTAAAAAATTAAATATTTAAAAAAATAGTGTGTATTTTGGCTAGAATTTAAGGGTCATGGTTGTGGGTCCAATTTTGTCACAGTCATAACACCCTCATTTTCCAAAAGTTGGTGAAATTTTTCGTTGGGCTTATGGCTATAAGCCTATATATCAATAGTTTTTGGATTAATTTCTAATAGAGTTCAATAATAGAAAGTTTCCAAATCACTACCTATTCATTTGTTTTCTAGCCTAATTTTTCTCATAAGCATTTTCAATGAAATTTATGTTAAAAATCCAAGTAAAAATAGATAAAAAAAAATAAACTTTTTCATCATTGTCAATTCATATTAATATAAGAATAGAATTTTTGCATTAAAAAACCACAAAATCAAGCCATTTGTTTATACATTTTTGTAATTGAATTTTATGAATTATAGCTCTAACTTATTACACACATTCTTATAAATATGATTTTACTTAATTATCACTTTCGAGCTCATCCAAAATTAGCTTTCATTCAAATAAAAATTAAACATGTTTCTAACTTAACTAAGAACTCAAATTCTTACACATGCAACAAAAGAAATAGAAAAAGCTTTAGAAAGCATAGGTACTCAACACTTGATGATTAAGTTTTTTAATTCATAATTATTCCTCCAAAAGAAAAATTCTTCTACACTTCACATTGGTCAATCATTTCATTTTTTAAGTCTTCAAAATTTTGCCTCACATAGTTAAATTTTCCTCTTAATTGACCAATTTTACTTTAACACTACTCAAATGAATTCAGTAAAGTTAAAAGGAACAAGAAAAGATGAAGTGTGAGAGTGGAAGGGAGTTCGACTACTGAGTTTGACAATGTAGAAATAGTTTTTCTGCTCTTTGTTTCTTTTATGCCCACAACTTTAATAGTGACACATATATATGTATAGGAAATATCCTTTTTTAAAATGATGGATTAATAATCCAAAACAAAATTTTTAATTAAGTACAAAGATAAATTAAAAAAATTTAAATTAATCCATTCTTAAGCTTGTCTACTAGCCAAATTATTATCCATATTACCAATTATATATATCATTGGGCTATTATATTTCTCCCCTACTTAACAAATTTGTCGTAGAAATTAGAGAACTAACATCATGTACATAACTAAGGATTTTATTGCCTCATGGTATCTTTGAGCTCACATGCTGCTTTTTAAGTTGATACTTCTAAAGAACTTTCATTAAAGGATCTTACTTGTTTCTAAGTTCTTTTACCAGTCATGTTAGTATTGAAAATGGTTCCTCCAAATACATCATATAAGGCTAAATTTCAACGTTTTCTGCTGATATAAAATGTGATAGTTCAGGTTTATACCATTGAAGCATCAAGACAAGAAATAAATTATGAATCCTTTCCAATTTTATGGTAGGGTTAATATGTAAGCCACTAGTCCTACTCAATCGATAATTTTATAAAGATTAATGAACCACAAACTATGTTTTCCTTTTTTACAAAAACTAAGGGCTTTCTTCAATGAAAAGACCTTTAGGAATACTTTATCTCTCATAACATACTTTATGTCTTTTTCTCTTTAGATCTATATAAGACTTGTCTAAGGAGCTAATCTTTAATCTTCCTTTAATCCACTTTACTTTTTCTTCAATTTCTGAGGTTGAATCTAGACCAATAATTTTCTTCTCACTTAGCTTTGTCTAACATAAAGTGTTCTGCATTTTCATCCATATAGAGCCTTATAAGGTCTCATTTGAATGCTAGCTTGATAGGTATTATTCTATGTAAATTCAATTAATGAAAGTGACATATCCTAGCTCTATTCAAAAACTATAACATAGCATTTTAGCATATCTTCTAACACCTAATATGAATAGATAGATATTAGTTTCATATTAGAACATTGTATACTTGTTAAGGCTTAAATTATTACATGTATCACTACACTAATTTTCAATTCATTTGAGGACTAAAAGCAGTGCTAAAACATAACATGGTTCTTAAAGCTTCTTATAACTACTTCCAAAATCACATTATGAATCTAGGATCTTGATATGAAATGATATATGTAAAAACTTCATGAATCAAAAATATCTCCTAGATATAAACTTCAAAAAGCCTTTCTAAAGAATAATCATTCCTCACTAAAAAGGAAATAAGCTGATTTCATCAATCTATCAATAATGAGCAAAATTGAGTTATAGTTCTTCCTATTCATAAGTAGTCTAAGTACAAAATCCATAGTAATATTATTCCACTTACATTTTAGAATCTAAGTTAGTTATAAAAGTCCATGCAGTACCTGATGTTTAGCTTTGACTTGCTTACATGTGAGCCGTTTAACTAGAAACTCCATAATATCTCTCTTCATTCAAGGCAACAAATGGTGAGACTTTAAACCTTGATACATTTTAGTGCTGCTTGGATGCAATGCATATGGACTATTATAGGCTTCATGTATTATGCTCTATCTCATATCATCAACATTGTATACACATTCTATTTTCATAATACATGAATTAATCATTTACCACTATGCATTGACTCCACTTTACATCTTTCACTTGCCTCATTAATTATTGTATTTTTTATGCCTCTGCCACTTATTGTAACAAATTAGGTTGGATGTTCAGTTCAACTATGAAAGCTCTATCACATGCTATAGATAGATGAGTTTTCATTGTCCTTAAATCTACATTTTTATGCAATAATCACACGTTACTCCAATTTAAATGCAATTTAGTTAGAGTTATCTTAAGAAAATAATTAACTTTAAATTTCATACCTAATAAGAACTTGTAACTAAGTATATTAGCAACTACATTTACTTTTCCTGGATGGAAATCAATAACACTTTCATAATCTATAATCAACTCCATCCATCTTCTTTGTCTAAGAATTAATACCTTTTTAGTTGGTAAGTGTTTCAAACTCTTGTGGTTAATATAAATAATCATTTTGTATCATATAGTTAATGATTCTGAATCATCAAAGCAAACACAATTTTTGCATGCTCAAACTCTCCCATGACTGTAGCTATCTAGAAGTATAGGCCACTACTTTTCTATCATATATAAGCACACAACCAAAACCTTTAAGGGATGCATCACTATTAATAATTAACTCTTTACGTACCACTAGTTATGTTTAAATTGATGCTTTAGTCAACATATTCATCCATTTATCAACACTTTTTAACATTTTTCTGAATAAACAAACTAAATTTTTCTAGGAAAAAGCTTTATTAAAGGTGCTACAATTATTGACAACCCTTTTACAAAACATTAGTAATAACTTAACAATCCTAAGAAACTTTTAATCTTAGTGGAATTTATAGGTTTTATCCATTGGACAATTTTTTTTCACTTTCTTTGTATCAACTTTAATTCCTTCAACTAACACTATATATTCAAAATAAGAAATTTCATGAAGCAAAAATTAACATTTGTTTAACTTGGCATAAAGTAATTTCTCTCTAAAAATCTATTAAAATATCCTCAGGTTCTTTTCATGTCCTTCTCTACTTCTAGAATAGAAATATCATCGATAAAAAGAACCACAAACTGGTCCAAAAAGGAATGAAATATCCTATTCATCAAGTTTATAAATATAGTCGAAGCATTTGTTAACCTAAAGGGCATAAATAGAAGCTCATAATGTCTATATTGAGCTCTGATAGCTATTTTTGGTACATCTAACTCTTTTACTCACAATTGATAATAACCCTATAATAATGTTATTTTGGAGAAGGTGTTTAACCCTTTTAATTGATGAAATAAGTCATCAATTCTAGGCAGTGGATACTTATTCTTCACTATAAATTTGTTTAGCCCTTTTAATTGATTAAAAGTATAATAGTTTCATCTTTCTCTTTAACAAAAAGAGCTAGTGCACCTCAATGAGAGATACTAGGGCAAATGAATCTATTAACCAAAAATTCCTATAACAAAAGTTTTAGTTCTTTCAATTATGTGGGTGCCATTTTGTGTAGAGCGATTAATGTGGCTGATGTACCTAGAAAGATTTCAATGCCAAACTCTACTTTCCTTTTGGATGGCAATCCAAGTAATTCTTTTGGGAACACATCAATAAACTCGTACATAATTGTAATATCCTAGAATTTAGGTTCAAATTTTTTTTTGTTCAAGAACATATGCCAAGTATGATATAGACCCTTTTTGGATTACTCTTCCAACAAGAATGGTATATATGACATTACAAAGAAAATATGATCTTTTGCCCACCACAATAATCTCATTACAATCTTATATAGTTAAAGAAATTGTCATATGGTAATAATCCATTACCATCCCATGTTTAGACAACAAATCAATTCCTAGTATAACATCAAACTTTAAAAATGGTAAAGCTATCAAATTCCCAAGAAAAGGATCTCCTTTTAATTCTAAATAAGAATCTCTATACATAATATTAGTAATTACATGATGTCTTAATCGATTGGTTACTAATATTCCCTTATCTAATATTTCCACTTCTTTTTATTTTCATCAAATAATTGTATTCATATATATGAATAAGTAAATTCGAGAACAATCAAAGTAAATACTGAAATGCATAAAAAAAGTAAAAGTACTGGTAATAACATCTTGTGCATCTTACTTCTTTCTAGCTTAAATAGTATGCGTTATCAAAAACTTTAGAATTTGATTTCTCAACTTTCTTATTCTTAGTTTTTTGAGCAGCAACACTTTAATCCTATATAGGGCCTGTACCATAGCCCTCAAAACTTATTGATACATATGTATGAGTCTGTTGTGATTTAGATGGTTGCTTGCCTGGACACTTTTTGTCATAATGTTCCATAAATTGACTTCTAGTGCACAACTTAATAAGTCTCTAACATTGTCCGTCATATTATTTAACACAATGTTAACATAGAGGTAACTAACCTTTGATAGTCCCTGATGGTGTACTACCTACTAATATCTACTAGTGTTTCTAACATGGCCTTAATATAATTCTTCTACTTTTGCCCTACATCAAACTAAGAATATGATGTTAAACTTGTATCTAGGTTATTCCTTGTTCACTCTTACCCTTCTTATTAATTATTAGGGCTGATCTAGTTATTTTAAGTCCTTTATTGTACTGTACTCTACTTTTTTTTTCTTGATTAATTTTCTCTAATATTTTAGCAGCTTTTACCAACTGAAGAAAATTAGTAAACTCCTATACTACATGATGCATTTTAAGATCATGAGTCAATCCCTCCTAGATCTTGATACATATGGTAGCCTTATTAGGAATCATCTCTAAGGCAAATTTTGAAAGCCTAACAGACTCCTTTCCATATTCTATAATAGTCATTTGACATTTTTTTATCCTAAGAAAATGTCACCACATCTCATTTCTATACAAATCCCTAATTTATTACTTTTAAAACTCTTATTGAAAATACTCCTATGTAACTTGGTTAGCTAAAACATGCTTGACTTCAACGTCCCACCAATCCTAAGCACACTCCTAAAGAATAGAGGTGGCTACCTTTAAACAATATATTAAATTACAAATTATTTGTTGGAAAATTCCCTTCTTTTTCTCTAGCCACTTTTCTATTGCCAAAGCATCATTATCTATTGTACCATGAATTTCTATTGTATTCATTTTCAGCCTCTGTTTTTATGAATTTTGTTAAATATTAAAGTTGTTGGTACTTGCGATTGTATAGTAGGTAGAAGAATGTATCCTTTAATTAATTGGTGTAACATTTTTTGCAGCCATATTCTATACAAAAGCTACTTATTGAGTAGCATGTTGTACTTAAGCAACATGAGGTTGTAAAGGTGGCTATTGACAACTATGTTGTTCCATACCAATGCTAGCAAGTGCATAAGATCCAACTTCATCAATATTAGATCAAAATGCCATTACCTATATCATGAAATAACAAAAATTTTGATATGAGCTAGAGTCATATTTCGTCCTTGAATACCATGTATCACTTTTTTTAATGTATATGCATTCAACATAAAATCCAAATTACACCTTGATAGAGATGCCTAAATTGTGCTTTGATTCCACTAAATGTAACATCCTAATAACCTTGAACATATAATATTCCTTAGCATACTATACTTAAAAATCTCAGCAAAATTTCATTAGAGTTTCCCTAAAATTTCCTCCTAGAATCCAAAAGATTTAACACTTCTATAAACTAACCATATACCCCTTATGACATCAAATTCATATAAATCATCAATACACACACTTCTTCTTTAATAATATACTTAAGATATTTGCATGGCATAGCTATATCTTAGAACATCGCATCTAAAAACATGACATATATATATAATATGCCAACTTCTTTAGTGCCATAAGAATATAAACTTTGAAACTTAACTTATGTACATGCCAAGCAAAAGAAAACAAAACATATATAGATATAATCTCAAAGGATTACATGATTGAATCTTTACCATAAAGGTAGCCAATAGATCCAAAACTAGTAACTTGTACCTATAACCTACACGTTAAAAATCAAACCTACGTACTATGTCAAAATGACTTAGTGGTGCAATAACTTTTGAAATAAGCTTACATAATTTTGTGCATACAAAAGAAAGGCGCTTTTAATTCTACATGAATAAAACATTTGCCAAATTTAGGATCATTATTATAATTAATAATGGAACTATAATATAATCAAAAATAAAAAAGATCTAATTATGAATTTGTATATATATACACACATATACATATGTCTATAAGCTATACAAGCTCATGACAAGAGAACTGTAGGAACTCAGTTCACACTGAGAACTAATGAACTTAGCATAAGTGTTTTAACACATGAAAGGGACAAAGCCATTAGTTATTAAAGAATTGAATTTGTCATTGACACTTAATGATCATTATGTCTAGTAATCAATGTGTGTTCTCTATATTAACTATTAAAACCATGCTTTTTAAAGTAAAATACAATTAGGATCTAAATTCACATTAGGCACAGAAATGACACAATTGTGATAAAATAATTCGCAAATTTGTAATAAAACATGACAAGAATTTTTTGTCAATGTAACAATAAGATGCAATATAATTCTCGTACGATAATGCCATTATCTATATCTAAGATGGAAAACATAATATAAAAGATTTTTATGATGCAAAATTATTTAAATAAAGGTTAAAATCAAGTTTTTTATAAATAAATAAGAAGGACAACTATGTATAGCTAGAAAACATGATCTTAATGGTATTAATCCTATAAGAATAATGGAAATATGATTTTAATGGTGAATAAAATAAGTTATATCCCTTAAGACTTAACAGTTATAAGGCTTCAAGCTCACAGACAAATTGCTAAATCATAATACAAAATTTCTTAAAAATCTTCCCTTATGAATAAAATGACCTTTCTTAAAAATTTTCATAATATCTTGAGTGAATCAAAATATTGTTTACTACTCAAGAACTTTTGCCAAAGCTCTCAACAAACTTATGAAAATACTCGATTTGAGTAGTCTCTCAAATTATATGAAAAAAACATAATCTCAAAAAATGATCGATGGGAAAGAAGTGAAGGTTATTTATAGGTGTTAATTATAAGGAGTTTCACTTTATTTTTCCATCTACTTTGTTTCTAGATTAGAACATAATTCTATTGCACTTGAAAGATTTTGGAAAGAACTATGACATAGTTATTAAATATAGTCTCTCAACAAAAAAATAGTGATTTGGTTTTTTAGAAGGGTTATGCAATGGAAATAGAGATTTTGTTACTTGTTATGAGTCATAAGCAAAGTCCTCTAACTCTCATTTCCCATTTTATCACTATTAGGAACATTTTCTAAATTATATTGTCAATATTTATCCCATACTGATATATTTTTCCCTAGGTAAGAAAATGAATATTTTACTTCTAAGGAAGATTTTCCAATTTTTGGAATTTCCTTCCATAACTCTTTTGTTTACCATACTTGTATCTCTTGTTATCATCATTAAGCTTGTGGAACTCAAAAGCTAGTGCTTATATTTGCCCCTCCTTTAGTTAAATTTTTAAAACACATTTATGTGGTGCATATTTTATTAAAATTTTTGATGCAATGCATATATAAGATGAGAAATGCTCACCAGTGCTTACTTGTGATGTAATGATCCAAAAAATCCTGACTCTGGTGAATAGTACTTCTCGAGATGAACAGTGCTTCTTCAGACCTAAGTCATACTAAGTGTATTGATGGGAAGTATTAATTACAAGAGAATTATGAGTAAAGTTTAAAGCCAATCCGAAGTCATTTAGATGGTTGAAAATGCTAATTAAGATTTTACAGTAGTGTCTTAGGAATAGTGTCGCAAGGAAAGCTAAACTGTAAAATAAAATAAAAATTGCCTAAAATAGTCTAAAAACATTACAACCTGATACTCAAATATTTCGAATAGTCCAATGCTTTGGAATCGGAGTTTTCTAAGTTGGGGAATTATTTTTATCGAATTTTTGAGATAAAAAATATATTAATTTTTTGGGTTATTATTAGAATTTGGGCTTGAGATTTTGAGAGGATTTAGGGCTTGGATTTATGGGATAGGTGTGGAAGAAAACTGACTTTTCTATCTATTGTAATAACTTTTTGAAGCAAATAAAAATTATTTTTGTGGAAAGTATAAATAGGGAGAACTAATCTCCTCCCTCATATACACCACACACACCATCCTCCTCCCCAACTCTCCCTCTCTCTTTCTTTGCTAATTTTTCTCTCCTCAGAGGGACCCATGGTGCGAGTTTGCACCAAAAATGATGAGCATTCTAAGATGAGTCCGTGGACACCAAAATCATTCGAAACGATGAGTATTTTAAGAGAAAAATTGAGAAGAAAACTACAGTGAATGGTAACCTTCTATCTCTCTCATTTTATTTTTCCACAAATTTTATTTTTCATAGGTTGCTAAGATGTTATAAAGTAAGTATCTAGGCTTGAAATATTTTTCTAACTTCTAGATTATTTTATATTATTTATTAAAGTTCGTACCATTTTGTATTCATAGGCAAAATAATAACTCGAGCCTTTCGAGGCAAGGAAAAGGCTTAGGCCGACTTTAAGGGTCCCATATGACCTTAATTGGTAAGTGTAATCACTTTGATTTAGCTTAATTAATCATTTAACACATTATGTGTTTTATGGCATAATTGAAATAAATGGCAGTAAATGCATAGAAAATGAAATAAATGTAATAAAATTTATTTATGACTTATGGCATCGTAAATGTATAAAATATGATAATTTGGTGTGACCATATGTGACAGAATTACATGTATGTCGTGTTTAGGCTATAAGTGCGTTATGTGAGAAAATGATCAAAAATGCAATATTATGTGTGTATCCCTAAAAATGCATCTATATGGTATTTTTATGATTTTAACATGAATAAATTGATGCAATGAGCACTAAAATGCCATGAAATAACTTGTTATGCTTATGTGCGGCATTATGCCCATTTAAACCGATAAATGCCATAATAAGTGTGCACATGTTATTGTCGATTTAAAGATATCTTGTGTGTATGAATGCAATGCGTTGCTATACTCAAGATGGATTTTTGATATACAATAATTATATATGTGCCATACATGCATGATGAGGCATGATATGATCAATTGAAGGTAAATATGAAAAATGACATGAAATGAACATTTGCATCGATATTTATGTCTTCATGTGACATATTGAGATGTTGAGTATCCCGATGCCATTACACCTCAAAAAATGGATTCTACATGTCAATAGGCCTATGTTGGCCAATTGTACATGTGTAGGCCATGCAATGGTGTACTAGGGTTAATGGTGACTTTAATGAAGCATAGTGATTTGAAATGTGAAATTGGTTAATTTGACATATAATGACATGTTTAATGATGCCTATATGGTTAGACAACCTAGTTTGGATAGGTTAACTAGTCAATTAGGATTGTAGCAGCTGCTAGCGTACGTTTAGATTATTCATTTTATGTGTCGATGGGCATGAGAACCTTTATACCTAAGATTATGTGCTGTGTGCATGAGAGCCTTCTAGCCTAAGTTTACTTACCTATATGGTATAAGAGCCTTCGAGCCTAAATTTATGTACCTATATGGTATGATAGCCTTCAGGCCTAATTTACGCATCTACGGATATGGAGAGCCTTCGAGCTTAAGTTATGCATCTTCGAATATGGAGAGCCTTTATGCCTAATAATTCCTTTGTCAAGTCTTGGTTAGTTGTCTTATGGATATGGGCATTAGTTAAATGATTAAAATGGCTTAAAAAGGTAAAATTGAGTTTGTATGTTAATTGCCACTAATATGGAACCAATGG
>CANXYI011644474.1:0-14835 GCA_948208565.1 Hura crepitans
TATATATATGTGTGTGTGTGTGTGTGTGTGTAGATACAAACATATAAATATATATATACTTGTAGACATACATTCGTATATACATACGTACATACATATATATGCCTATATACCTACATATATGCTTAAATTTAATGTTTAAGTCGTTAGTATGCTCTTGTGATCCCAGATGTATTGGGTCTAATATGTATTTTGCAGTGGAATTTGTTTTAAATATTTTAGCTATAGATTTGACTTTCTGTTTCTTTTTTGCTGTGTGATGATTATTGTGTTGTATGTGAGATTGTTGATTGTGGAGAGCCTGCGACTCATTGTGATTGTGTTGTGTTTATGTTGAGATTGGTGGGTTAGGAGGACCCATGTGAGTTTGAGATCTATGTATTGAGTTTATAGAAGTGCTTTTAAATAGGTAAAAATTTTGGAAAGTGTCTTAGTATAATTATTTTGCTGCTGGATTTCTGACATGATGACCCCAATGTTTACTTTAATTTGCCTGCTAAAAGGTTTTTGATGTTTTATTTTATATTTGTGTCAAGAAATATTTTCTAATATAAAAGTTTTAAATTTTAAGGGATTTTTGGATTATGAAACTATATCTCATTTTGCATGCATGCATCCCTTGTTCGAGCCCGGTTTATGGGTCAGGCAGAGGGCGCCACAAGTCTATTTAACCGACTAGTGCAGTAGCCCACTGGGACCTACACTACTACACCAACAAATTGAAGTGAATAGGTTTAAAGATTGAAGATGTCATAGACTGGTCTGCCTAACAGACTAGTCGGTTTAATCGACTAGTGTAATGGCCCTTCAAGACCTACGTCACTGCATTAAAAAATTGAAGTTTCAAGTGTGTAAAGGCATATGAGTGTTTGTCTAACAAACTAGCACTGTGGCCCAAAATGGACCTAGGCCATTATACTAGCCCTACTTGAAAATCAAACAATGTAGTAGCTGCTAAAATCACTAAGTTAATCGATCAACCCATTCAGTAAGTGTCTAACTAATGGGCCAATAACTCAATTTATGTTTATTTCTTCACAAATTAACTTCTTATAAAATTTAGGAGTGCAAAATAGTCAGTTATGAATTTTATTGTACAATTGAATTTTAGCCCGGTTTGGTATGGCCATAACGAGGCTGTACTGGGTAAATTTTCAATATTATTTTCAAGTATTTTAATTGCCAATAATTAAGGTATATTATGCTTGATTTTATTCCATAATTATTCTTCATACACTTTTCATTTACTATCTAGTGGTATTTTTGATTCAGGTAATGGTCAAGCTGGATAGTTATAAGTCATTTTGTCAAGTTTCAAAAGCCAATTCTGGGTGCATTTCTCAACATTTTTTATGTAGTTTTCATCATTATTTTCATAGTGTTCATAGGCCCAAATCCATATAATCAATAGGCCATTTACAGGGCTAAAACATGGGCATTATTGCCATTATATTAAATCACAAATAATAAACCTCAAAGGCATATATTATAAGCACATTACAAACCAATTTCAAGTTACCTTTTTGTCAAGTTTAAGTCTCATTTTAAATCAGATTTCAAGTTCATTTCCTAGGGCTTTACTTGCTTTTTCAAGACACATATCAAACATTCACTTTGTATCAGGCACATTACATACAATTTAGATAGTTTATGCCAATATATTTATGCCATTTCATGCCTATTATCCTAAGTTTTAGGACACCTATTCATTTCATACCATTTATGAAGTATACATGGCATTTCCAATGCTAATGTTCTTGAACATAATGATTTATAAGCATTAATCATGCATTTCCATATGATCACTCACACATCCATACTTCCATACATAGCCTAAGTGCATTCTCACACACACATTTGCACTTTCATGCCAATTTAAGTAACTTACCCATAGTATATGTCTCGGCAATTCAAGGAATTCACCATAATCATGCACTTAACAAACTTATCACATGCCAGAAGCATCTTTTCATGTAATATAGGTCTAAAATACATGCTAAGACAACTAACTACACATATACAGCCTATAACCATATACCATAGGCCATAATTATCACTTGCTATCACAAAATTAGCAACTAACCAACCCATACCCATGCTAAAGCTTTCGGCTAGCAAACTATCCACATATGACAAGCCAAAACTTCCATCAAGTAATACCCATTTCAATGCCATTTTACTCACTATATCTAAAGGATTTCACTCAAGCTTTGAAGTGCCATTACTTAACACTAGATTACACAATTCAAAAAATATTTCTAGTCCTTTAAAGGTTAAATGGCCTAAATAAAATGCCAAATTTCACTTACTTATTAAGAAGAAACACTTGAAGCTTCAATTTCACAAGCTATCCAGCCCTTCCATGGTGACTTCTCCACCTTTCTTTAAGCCTTTCCTTGCCTCAAATCCCCTAAAACACAATTTGCATGCACCTCTTAGATGTTAGGCATCACAAGGAACCATTAACAGCCTAAAGAAACCAAGGAAACTCAAGGAAAAGCCATGGAAGCTCACCTTGTACACTTACTGGACAACTTTTATCCAAGAAACTTCAATGAATTTGAACTAATTACTGGAGTCCCCTTTTCTAGTGCTTCCTCTTTCCCTAGCTCCCTAACACACTAAATTGAATTTAGAAATCAAGAGATTGTAGAAATGGCTAATGGAAATGATAAAAAAGGCTCTCAAGGCTTGTTGTGGCATCATTCCCTAGATAGTAAAATGGATGAGGTTTTTCTTCTTTTATTTAATGGAATTGTCTACTTGTCAAGCCACTTTGCTACTTGGCATGGCCCCTAGGCTAGCTAACTTAGTGTGATTGGGTCCTACGACCACATAAACCACCTCGAAACGGCTCGATTTTTGGCAAAACTTCAAAAATTCACACGAACCTAAAAAAATTACATCATTCATTTTAAAATTCATATTTTAATCCCCTCTATGTGTTCATAAATTTTTGCAGCAAAATTACATCTATTAGATAGTTTTCAAATTACCTTAATTTGCGTGCCAACCTTGAAAATTATGAGAATTTACAAATGACCTCAGAATTCAAAAATTCTTTCACTAACAAACTAAGTGGAATTTTTAAGCTTCAAGGTCTAATATTTTTAGGTCCATTTGAGCATATCCCAGATCATTCTCAGCTCAAAAAAGTTTTTATTACATAGATTAGTGGATTACAGTCTGAAATGAATTATTGGTTCTACTAAATTTTTAAATTTTACCTTTTTTTTCAATTTAAAGCCCCTCAAAGTTTTAATGACCTGTGTCATTGCCTTGGTTTATATGCAAGTGATTCAACACCTTGAGCACACTTACTAGACATAGTGGCACTATTCATAAAGCCTCAAAACACGAGCATTACAATTCTTCCCCTTTCAAGAAAATTTTATCCTCAAAATTACCTAAAGTAAATAATTATGGATATTGAGCCTTCATTTATTCTTTTAGCTCTTATGTAGCTTCTTTAGTATTATGGTGCCTCTATAACACTTTAACTAGTGGTTTGGATTTATTCTTCAACTATTTTACTTCACAAGCAGTTATTAATATCTCTTCATTTTAGGTTAGCATATGATTTCTATCTATTAACTACTACCTTCATCCTTTCCTTAATCACTTTCACTTTTTCCTTAGCATCTCTGATTAAATCCACAATAGAAATCTTACTTTCCCTAAATTCACTCTAACATAAAGGAGACCTTCAACATCAACCATACAATATTTCATATGGGGCCATTCCCAAACTAGATTGATAACTGTTATTGTTGGCAAACTTTGCCAAAGATAGGTATTGATCCCAGCTAGCTTCGAACTCAATAGCATAACCTCACAACATATCCTTAAGTATCTATATCACCCTTTTTGACTGTTCATCAGTCTGAGGATGAAAAGCTATGCTATAAGCCAATTTGGTGCCTAATGCCTCTAATAACTTCTTTCAAAATCGAAAAGTGAAGCAAGGATCTTGATTAGAAATAATAGTCACTACCACAACAAGTAACCTAACTATCTCATCCACATGTAGTCTCGCTAGCTTCTCTAATGAAAAATCCATCTTGACTGGGATAAAGCGAGTAGTCTTTGTCAATCTGTTAGCAATCACCCACACAACATCACATTTACCTCTGGTCATAGGTAAACCCATCATAAATTCCATGGTCACCCTCTCCCATGTCCATTCTAGTATTGTTGTAGGATGCAGCAATACAAAAGGAGTTTAGTTTTCACCCATTGACATGTCAAACACCTTGCAACATATTCTATCATATCTCTTTTCATACTAAGCCACCAATAATGAGACTTCAAGTCTAAATACATCTTTGTACTCTTGGGTGCATAGAATAAGGTGCATTATATGCCTCCTCTAGTATCTCTGACTTCAAGTCATCTGTACTAGGTACATGCAACCTATTTTGATAATACAAATACCCTTTTTCTATCAACTTAAATCCTAAGGCCTTCCCCTCTTTAGCTTTACTTGCCATCTAAACCAACAGTTCATTTTTCATTTGAGTTTCCTTAATTTGTAGTCTGAAGTTTGGCTTTACCTATAACCTAGCCAATATAGCATATTCTAAAGTGTACTATAACCTGGCATTCATGGCTTTCAAAGTCACTATGAACTTTCTACTCAAAGAATCTACCACCACATTTGCTTTCCCTGGGTGGTAATCAATAAGAGAGCCATAGTCTTTTATCAATTCTAGCCACCTTCTCTATCTCAAGTTCAATTCCTTTTAGGTAAGGAGGTATTTCAAACTTTTATAATCTATCTATATGTAGCATTTCTCTCTATACAGATAGTGCCTCCATATTTTCAAATAAAAAATAATAGTAGCTAGCTCCAAGTCATGAGTAGGATAGTTTTTCGTATGTGGCTTTAACTATCTTGAAGAATAAGTTACTACCCTTCCATCCTGCATCAACACACATCCCAAGCCATTTAGGGAAGCATCATTATACACTGTGAAATCCTTACCCTGTTCAGGTTGAATTAGGATAGGAGCTTTTGTCAACATCTTCTTCAATTTCTCAAAACTGGCTTAACATATATCATCCCACTCAAATCTCACATTCTTCTTAATCAATCTAGTTAAAGGAGTGCCAATGATAGAGAACCCTTTCAGAAATCTCCTATAATACCTAGCTAATCCTAGAAAACTTCTTATTTTTGTTACATTCCTATGTGGTTCCCATTTTAACACTGCTTTTACTTTACTAGGGTCAACTCTGATCCCTTCTACTGAGACTATATACCCTAAAAAAGCAACTTCACTCAGCTAAAACTCACATTTATTGAGCTTAACATATAACTAATTTTCTTTTAGAGCCTCTAACACAACTTTAATATACTATTCATGCTCTTCCTTATTTCTAAAATACACTAGAATATCTTTTATGAACACCAACACAAACTGATCCAGATAAGGTTAAAAAACCATGTTCATGAGCTCTATAAAAGCAACTGGTGCATTCATGAGCCTAAATGGCATCACCAAGAATTCATAGTGCCCGTACTGAGTTCTAAAAGTAGTTTTAGGAATGTCAACCCCCTAATTCTTAGCTAATGATATCTAGATCTCAAATCAATCTTTGAAAACACACCTACACCTCTCAATTAATCAAAAAGATCATCTATTCTAGGCAATAGATGCTTGTTTTTCATAGTCATCTTGGTTTGCTGCCTATAATCAATACACAATCTAAGTGACTCATCTTTCTTTTTTATAAATAGTATAGGTGCTCCCCAAGGTGATATACTGGGTCTGATGAAACCCTTATCTCATAGACCTTACAGCTGTACTTTTAGTTCTTTTTGTTTAGTAGGTGTTATTCGATAAGGACTAATGGATATTAGAGCTATACTAGGATATACCTCAATTTCAAAATCAAGTTCCATCTAAGGTGGTAAACTTAAAAACTCATCAAGAAATTCAAAAACAATGGGGATATGTTCAAGATCAAAGTTAGAAACATTCATGTCAATAGCATAGGCCAAGTATGCCTTACACCATTTCTGAAGAAGTTTTTCTCCTTTAACTGTAGAGATAAGATTATTTAGAAGACTTCTTTCTCTAGCCACTATCACTGTCAAGCACTCTACAGTCTTTACAGTTAATTATGGCTTGATGTTCAGTCAGCCAATCCATTCTTAGTATCACATCAAACTCAGTGAAAGGTAGCTTAATGAAATCAGTAAAAAATCTATACCCCTAAATCACTAGAGGACATTATCTATAAACCATGTTCACAGTCACACTCTATCCTATAAGATTACTAACTCTGATATCAACATCAACATGTTCGAGCTCTAACCCTCTATTTTGTGCTTGTGTAGTACCTATATATGAGTGTGTAGAACTAGGATCTATCAAAGCCAAAACTAGAACATCAAATAAATAAAAAGTACTAGTTATGATGTCTGGTGATACAGCCTCTTCTCTAGCTCTCAGAAGATACTACTTAGCTGAAGCATAATCCTCAGATCTAGTGCCTTGGCTAGCACTAGGCTGCTCTCCTCTATTCTACCTTTAACCCCTATTCTAAGGTGTAACATTAGATGATTGTGTTTGAGCACCCTCTTGCTGTTTCTAAGGACACTCTCTTCTATAGTGGTCTTTAGCACCATAATAGAAACACTCTCTTCTTCTAGCTACTTTACATTGCCCCTAATGTTTTTTTTTGACAAGTTTTACAAGCCAAAGATCCATTCCTATTGCCTTCTATACCTAGAGCACTATCAGCCTGAAGAGACAATCAAGGTCTACTAGTAAAAAATTGTCCAGATCTCTAGGGATATGCTTATCTCTGCCCCTGATACCCTGATTGATACTGGGGTCTAAGCTAAGACTATGTCTATGACTAACCCTCTCTTCTTTTCTTACCATCCCCTGACACTGCACTGGACTACCCCATAATACACTGCATCTTCCTCTAAAAGAAATCCTTCTTTTCATGTATCATTTCTGACATGTCATATGTAATAGACACCAATAGTACAAAATATTTCTCCCTGGGGTTTGCTATCTATATTCTCAGCTCTGCATTTAGCCCTATTAAGAATCTCTTACAATTTTCTTCCTTATTAGGGATGAACTCTTTAACATACTTCAGTAATCTAGTAAAATCTTTCTCATACTCTAATATTATCCTTCTTCCCTGCTTCAAGTCAAAGAATTCCTGTCTGGCAACTATGTATTTCTTCTTGAACTCCATAAGGAAAAACTCCCAAGTCAAGTTTGCAAGTGCCTTTCTCCTTTTAATAGTGTTCCATCAATTGTAGGCTTGTTTTTGAAGAAGATAAATGGCATACTGAAGATTTTCTACTTCAATACAATTTAACTACTCAAAAACTTTAAATGTCCTGCTTAGCCACTATTCAGCCCTAGCAGCAACATCCTCTTTCCTCTTTAGAAATCAATAGCTCCTATCTTCTTCAGCCTTTCTAAAGGAGTTTTCTATAGAGGAGGTAGTGGTAGAGGTGGTACCAGAGCTAGAAGAGGTAGAGGTGGAGTAGCAATAAAAGTATGCCTGAGCAAATTCAATATCTACTATAACAAAGTAGGCGATGCTTCTGCCTATTGTTAACAAGGCACTTGTTATTGTGGCTACTATGTAGCATCACTAGGTTTAGGTACTGATGCATTGCCTACCTATTATATAGTAGTAAATGCAAAACTAGCTGCTTTTGGCCCCTTTTTTAGGTACCTGATCAGCCATATGCTTACTGCAAAAGTAATAACTTATCAGCCTCATACAACATAACAGTTCAAAGGAATTGAAACTTAGATAGTTGCACTCATATACTTGACCTAGGAACATTAAACTTATGCTTTAATAGCACAAAATGTGACACCTCTTACTGGATTACTGAAGAAACCCAATAAGCGATGCACTTCCCACTAGGTCACTTATCCTGAGATTTCTCCCATGCTCATTCGTTTAACTTTTACTTATTTTGTAATATTTAGCTCTATTTGACTTCAAATTTGTTCTTATTTGAACCTCTAAACTACTTAGGGTCATACCATATTATTCATGCTAGTATTGGCTAATTACAAGTTAGTCAGGTATTTCCTAAAATTTGAAAGCATAATAGCTACTCGGCTCCCTATACAAAAATTTAAACACCTGTAAAACATTTCAATAATTTCAAATTTCATCTCCTGGACTCTTCTGGTCCCCTATATATCAACTTGACATCCTCATTCTAACCATTATCAATCCAGGCCTCAGGCCATAATCATGAAAACATAAACTTGAGCCTCAGTCTCATATATCATCAACACATATCAACACAAGGCATTCATTCTTAAAATTACTGATAACTTGCTTATTACAAAACACTATCAAAGACATCTACATACAAGCCACCTATACAGAGGCTACCCATTCCCACCTAAGTATAATGAGTGCAAAAAGCTATATAACACATATTCACAACCTTCTATCAAATATCCTTTGAACTTTAGCTACATGCTTCACGAGGCTACGTCTTTATTCTGGTTACCTGCACACCAAACAGTTACACTGAGTATAAAATATACTTAGTGGTGAACTCGAACATTCAATCATGTCATATAACTTAAACATGCATTTACAATCATAATCTTGTTTTACTCAGGTTATTAAGTACAAATCACAGAATCATATGCAAAATTACTAAAGTGCCCTTATACCAGCTTATGTCATAATTCCTTCATTTAATCAGTTTAATCCAAGCAATCATAGTTTTAACACATTATTAAAGATAGCATGCATAATCTTTACAAATCAAGCCTATGAGTGCTGCACATGTAAAATTACCAAAATACCCCTAGGTACTCATTATATAGTATTATTCAGATAATTATGCCCAATTAAGCATTTTAATGCTTATTACCTCTAGCTTAATTCATATGTTGTTTCTTTAATTAAATAAACTAGCCTAACAAGAAAGATGATGCTAACATACACTGGACTTAGAGGGAATAAAAAATAGTGCAGTAATCCACATTCTGGACCCTGACCATTGCACCAGCCTGATTATGTCATTGCATCTAAGGTGTAAATAGCATGATATGGTCTATCCAATAGACTAGTCTATCTAACAAACTAGTATAGTGGTCTTTTAGGACCTATGCTACTCTACTAACCTAATTAAGGATCAATGATAGCATAACTTAGTCTGCCTAGTAGATTGGTTTATCTAACAGACTAGTGGAGTGGCCCTCCGGGAACTACGCCGTTGCACTAGCAAAATGAAATAACTAGCATCAAGTGGCAAGGGTAGACAATTGTGTATCCAACAAATTAGTATAATGGTCCCAATGTGGAGCTAGGTCACTATACTAGCCTTGTCTTAAAAGTAGATAGTGTAGTAGTTGCTAAAATCCCTAAATTGAATGATCAACACATTTTGTGGGTGTCTAACTAATGGCCCATGTAACACAATTTATATTTATTTATTCACAAATTATATCCTTATAATATTTAAAATTTTAAAATAGTTAATTATTAATTTTATCTTACAATCTAATTTTAGCCCGGCCTAATACAACCATAATTAGGTTGTACTGGGTAAATTCTCAAAAGTATTTTCTTGTATTGGAATTGCCAAAAAAATTATGTATATTATGCTTGAATTTATTCCATAATTATTTCTCAAGAATTTGTCATTTAATATCCAATGGTATTTTTTATTTGGGAAATGGTCAAACTAGACAGTTATAGGTCATTACGTCAAGTTTTTAATAGCCTTTTTTAGGTTCATTTTTTAATTGTTTTTAATGTAGTTTTCATCATTATTACCACCATGTTAATAGGCCCTAAGCCATACAGTCATTAGACTATTTACAAAGCCAAAACATAGGCTTAAATGCCCATAATGTTTAATCACAAACATAGCCTTTAAAGGCACATATTATGTTTATATTATTTATTCATAAGTCATAGCCCTTAAAGGCACATTACAACCCAAATTTTCAAGTCCTTCCCTAGCGAAGTTCAAGTTCATTTTACATGCCAATTCTTAACCACATTTCATGCCATTTTGACCATGTGTATTAGACTCATTTCATGCCGTTTAAATTATGCCAACATGCTCAAATTATTTTACCTTATCACACCTATACATAACACACATGTTATCAATATTTTCATGCCAATTTAGGTGTCTTTACCTAGCATGTATCTTGGCCAAAGTTTCATTCACTTTTGTACACATATTAATTAAGCCATTTCATTTCCATTATCCTAGATGTTAAAACATCTATCCATTTCATACAATTTACCAAAGTGTAAATGGCATTTTCATAACTATTGCTCTCAGATATAATGAAAATATAGGCCTTAATTAAGCATTTCCTTTGCATCCATCATACATTCAAGCATTCATACATAACTTAAACACATTCACATTCACATAATTGCACTTTCATGCTTCTTAAAGTAATCTATGCCCATTATATGTCTTGGCCATTATAATATTCAAGTTAAACATGCACAAAACAACTCACAATCACTAACCATTAACATAATCCATTCACATAGCTATCCTAAGCAATCCAAAACCACTTTAACCCCATATGTACATCTAATCTAACCCTTATTACCTCTTGGCCAGCAAGTACTTGAACACCATGACAAGCCAATTCCCATTATAATAAGTTAATTAACATACATTTAAATTACATTCTTCAAGGATTTATTCTAACTCCACCTATAACCATTTAAACACTAATATACAACCATTTTTTAAGTCACTATCTAGCCATGAAAAGTTAAGGGCATGAAATGAATGCTAAAGTTCACTTACCTTTCAAAGAAAAAGTCAAATTGCACTCCCTAAACTTGAAGAACCCTTAAAAAAGCCTCCAAATTCTAGCCCTTCAACCATTGTAGCTTTCTTTCACCTTCTTTAAGCCCTTTTATCCTCTAATTTCCCTTAAACATAATTCAAAGACATATACTTAGTCTTTAGGTATCATAAGGAACTATTAATAGCCTAAAGGAACTAAGGAAACTTAAGAAAAAGCCATGGAAGCTCACCTTATACACTTGTTAGACAACTTCTATCCAAGAAATTTCATTGAATTTTAACTAATTGTTGGAGTCTCCTTTTCTAGTGCTTTTTTTTTCTTCTAGCACCCTAACACACCAAATTGAATTCACAAATCAAGATCTTAGAAAAAATGGCGGAAGGAATTGATGAAAATGGCTTATAAGGCTTATTGTGGCGTTGTTTCCTAGACAACAAAAGGGATGAGATTTTTCTTCTTTTGTTTAGTGGAATTATCCACTTGTGAAGCCACTTTGCCACTTTCTATGGCCCCTAAGCTAGCTAGCTTAGTGTGAGTGGGTCCTGCGACCACTCAAATCATCCCAAAATGGCTCAATTTTTCGCAAAACTTCAAAAATTCACTAAAATTTATATGGACCTCAAAAAATTACACTATTTGTTTTAAAATAAATATTTTAATCCCTTTTACATGGTTGTAAATTTTTGTGGCCAAAATCCATCAATAGGATAGTTTTCAGACTACCTTAATGTATGTGCTAACCTTAAAATTATGAGAATTTGTAAACGACCTCAGAATTCAAAAATTCTTTCACCAACAAACTCAATGGAATTTTTGAGCTATAGGGTCTAATATTTTCAGGTTTTTCTGTGCATCTTCCAAGTCATTCCCAGCCAAAAAATTTTTTTATTACATAAATCAATAGCTTTACAGTCTGAAATGAATTATTGATTCCGATAAATTTTTAAAATTTGCCTTTTTCATCAATATAAAGCACCTTGAAGTTTCATGACAGTACTGTTGCCTCAATTTACATGCAAGTGACTCGACACCTCGAGTACACTTCTAAGACCTTATGGCACTATTCATAGAGCCTTGGAACATGAGCATTACAAGAAGTAAGGAAAATAATGGGAGAATGACTAAATGAATAGTAACATTCACGTAAAAACACCTCTAATTGTCTAGTAAAGTAAAAGTGACTCGTAAAAATAATCAAATGGAATGGGCTTACAATTGTGTCCTAATGACATGAAAATAAGCTAAATAGGTGACTAGTAGAGGATAAAAATATTAAGTAGATTAAACTTAAAAATAAAGCTAGAAATAAAGCTTCACTCTCAAAAGTATTGAAGAAAAAAATTATACAGTAGGACAAAAATACTGTTAATATGTAATTTATCTATAAATAAAATTAAATGATTAAATAAATGATAATTTTATGGAATTTAGGTACAAGGGTGGAAATATAAATGATAAGGCATTAAAAATACTAATATGGCATAATTATTGCAAAGAGTATAATGATAATGCATTAAGGTTGACCTCGAATAGAAAAATTAATAATGTACCACCATGATCCTAAATGTAAAAAGGTAAAATAGCAAACATGGGAGAAACCGTTTGTTATCTTATAATAAAGAAAACATATAGTATGGAATGAGAAGATAAGACATTTTAAGATAGATGATAGTAAAGCAAAATCTGTACATTTATAGATAAAAAAGGAACAGAATCAAAATATAGACATGAGATAAAGGGAGAAATGAATGATGTTAATAGAGAGAATGAAATATGAGTTTTAGATATGGGAGACTAATGTAATTAGAACAACATTGAGTAATAATTTAAATTATTAACTAGTAGAGTAATAAAATAAGGATGATGTTCCCATTGTGGATACCCAAATAATGAAACTAATGAGGAATGATAGTAATGATGAAATAATACGGATATTAGGCCACTAGTTAATTACACATTAGATAGGTTGACTAGTCAACTACGAATTAGCAGTTGCTAGAGACTAATTCTAAATAGATTTTAGCCTATATATGGTTGGTGTAGCCACTAAGCATTTATCTGAGCCTACACGCTTTGGGTATTGGGAGGTCTGTAGATTGATCCCTACTACCCACTTGATGATTGTGGATATTGGGAGGTCCCATATAGTTAATCCCTACTATCCACTAGATATACTAAGTATGACGAGATGTATTAGGATATTAGGAGGTCCTACGGGGCTAATCCCTACTATCCCCTTTATTGATATTGGGTGGTCCATAGATTAATCTCTGTTATCTACCACTCTTGTATTGGGAGGTTCTAAGGAATTGATCCTTACTATCAGAAAGAGGGTATGTATAGATGCTAAGGTCCAAAATGTGGGCCATTATACTAGATGATATTTATTCAATTCTCAAATAAGGTAGATATAGCTATCAAGGCCTAAAATGGGGGCCACTACATAATATGATTCCTGATATCTAGTGGTTAGGACTTTTTCCCAAACTTTAGAGGTTATATATGGAACAACTAAAGAACTTAAATCGAATTAATAACATTAATGAAAGGATTCCTATCCTAAGCATAATAATTGGAATGACCTATGAGTAAAACCAATAGGTATGAAAGATAAGCAGTAAAAAGATACATTATAAACACAGATGATTTTAAGAAATTCTAAAGGATATAAAATGACTTATGAAATTTTGACAGAGAAAAAAAGCATATAGAGGTCGATAGATTAAAAAAGGGTAAAACAATCATAAGAAATCCTTATACAAATTATATAACTAAAATAAGACATTAAATACATTAAGTGTCAAAATGGTAAGGATGATAACAGTGTGGCCGATTTCGTAATGATGAATTAAGTTATCAAATCAACTAAACCAGATATCAACTAGTTTCAAAGAAATATGGGATGAAAGCATACATATGAATTTTGATGTACGATAAGGTAATAGAAATAGAACGAATATCAAAAATATAAGTTAATGGTTGATAAGATGTAATAAAAGAAACTTTTAAGTATTCTCCATAAATATTCTTAACTGTTGTTCCTATAGCTATTCACAAAGTCAGTGCCTAAAAGTAATAGAGAAAATAGAGATTTAAAATGATAGGAAAAGCCTGTAGATACATGCATGGTTATTAATTAATCTATTATTAAATGCTTGGTCATGTGTATGAATGAATTTATGATAGAATACATGATTCGTTAAATTCACCACTAAGTATGCACTCAGCGTATCGGTTGTTTGATGTGTAGGTAATAAGTTTGACAAGCATTGTAAGGTGACTAACTTTGTAGCTGAAGACTTTCCAGGTAAGATTATATCTTTGAAACTAATATGTATCTAGCAGATAGAGGCACTCATATATGTTACTGCGGGTCATTAGGTAATATTATGTTTAGGTAGTCAAAGTGCTATAACACGATAGGTAGAAATGGTCCATTGCTATAGATAATAGCCTGGTTTGTTATTTTACTATAAGACTAGGCCTATGAGTGTCATATGCCTTAGAGGTACACCACAGATCATTAGTTCCACTAAATAAAATTTTAATACTGAATAGAATAAACATTGGTAGAAGTTAAACAAAAGCTACCCAGGGTAGTCAAAGGATGGGTGACCTTTAGGAAGTAACTTCTTTTGCCTATTTTCTTAAAAAATAGGTAAGGGGTGTTACACACAAAATCTCCGGTCAAAATTCATTCAACATAACAGTTAATTATTTTTTCAATTTACATGAAAATCTCAAAATTAAGAAAAAAAAGTAAACTGCCTCAAAAATTAAAAGTTCCTTCACCAATGGCCTTAGGGGAATTTTTTTTCCTTCAGGGTATGGTATTTTTGGGTCTGTCTAGGCACATCCTGGGTCATTCCTAGCCTAAGTCCATTTAAGCCTATAGACCACTAGATTTTAGGCTAAAATAATTTATTAGTTATGTTAAATCTTAAAATTATGTCATTTTTATCATTTTTAAGCCCCTCAAAGTTTTAGGACCAGTATGCCCCACCTCGAGCCTCGTAAAGGTGACTGGTAG
>CANXYI011644530.1:0-11418 GCA_948208565.1 Hura crepitans
GTTTTGTACTTATTGTATCTTTTGATTTATTTTGGATTGTAATAATTAGTTAAACAACTTTTTTACATGTTAATTGCCTAAATTTCACATCAAATAATTTTCACATAATTAATTGATGTTTTCATAATAAAACAGATTTAAGTTTTCCTAATTAAAAGTCATATTAAAAATGTATTTTAATAAAAGCCAATCTCTTAGATGAGAGCTGGGCAGTTACCACTAATCCCTACAGAATTATGGGTAATTTTTAGGTCACACTACAACTAATCAATAAATTGATTTTTGGATGTACAATAAAACTTGTTGTATACTTTAAATACCACAATTTAATCATACATATGTGAAGGTGATATGGATGCTTAAATAAAATGCATGCTTACTTGATAAAAGACTGATAAATGTTATAATATAAAATGGAAGGCATATTATTGGGGCATAAATAAGATATGAATTCTAAACCTTTCTGGTACAAAAGATTAGAGGTTTTAGTGTCGAGACCAGGTGGCGACTCTACTAACCACTCTCATCTTTGATAAAAATATATAATCTTTACATACTTAAAATGAGTAATTATGCTTAATTTAATATGGCTAAAGTAAATAAGATGTGACATCAATTACATGAACTAAAGTGAATTTGAAATATTTATGAAAGCTTTGATAAGGTATTCCTATAAGCATATGAGCATGCGATACATATCCCATATATGAGATTAATTGAGAAGGTGAGTTTAGGTAAATCATGCACTAATTGAGTATTAACTTTGATTATGGATAATTTTGAAGAGTATTTATGAATGTGCACATGCATGTTGTGATTGCCATTTTTGTTTCGTGTGCCAATAACTAAAAAAGGGAAGAAAAAGTAAATTCTGGCATTTATGTGTGAGTGTCATGAATGTGAATATTGTTGGCATATGTGAAGCTGAATTAAGAACTATTGACTGTACATATGATATAATGGTATGTATGTAATATAGGATATTAATATCAATGATTTATCACTAATGTGTTGGGTCGTATGAGTTATACATAGATTTAAGGTTCTTTAAGATGAAATAATTATATTTGTCATGTCAAGTGCTGATAATGAGCTTATAAATGTATGATTAAGATATGATAATTGAAATGATATGTGGAAAATAAGATAATAATTGAGATGTGTATATGAGATAGTAAGCTAAATCTTTTAACATGAGATGTTATAAAGTGATGATTGATGTTGAGAATTAATAAGCAATAAATAGGTTCAAGTAATATGAGAATATTATTGCGAACAAGTGAGCTTAATTTCATAGGTTTATGGTAAAATAATAATAATTTGAAAAAGATATAATATGTTAAAAAGATGATATTGGTTTTTATTGAGGTGAGTATTACTTTAAGGACATTTGAGTTGTTTTGTGAATATATGAAAATAATTATATAATTAAATGCTTATAACAAAATGAAACATAGTAAATGTGAGAGTAGTGAAGCTGAAGTAATAACAAATAAAATGATATATGATTAAAAGATAATGTTCATGAGTATAGTGCATGTGTTGTGAATGGAGTGTCCATTGTATAAGTATTGTGTGGGTTGTTAAACATCTAACCAAGTTTGTGTAACGAGTCAAGTTAAATGAATTTAAATAAGGCCTAATAATTGTATTAAGAAAAAGAATAATTGTGTATAGGCATGTTGTGTATGTTGATGGGTATGAACATGAGTATGTTATGTAATTACATGGTATGGTTATGTTGTAAGTGCATGTGATATGAGTATGCTATATGAATATCTAGTATAAATGTGTTATATGTTATGGAGGTAATTGAAGATTTATTATGCACCACTAAGTTTGGCTTAGCATGTTGGCTTTTGTATGCGTAGGTTATTGATTTGGCATTGATGGAGGAGGCAATTGCAAGTGAGAATTTATGACCATTTTATGTTAACATATAAGTATGTGTTCTAAAGCATGTCAAATGTGATTCATTTGTTTTTATCAATCACATGTTTTGGGAAAATTTCTAGCACATTTGGGATTTTGTTTAGAGTGTTTTTATGTAAACTTTTAATAAAAAGATTGTTAGATTTCTATTTAATTTTGGATATGTAACATTTATGTTTAAAGCATAGGTTTAAATATGATTCTTTTCATTTTAAGATTTTCGATTTAAAAATTTAAGATTCAATCATGTATGTTTTAATTATCTTTTGAGTATATGTGTGAAGTGTATATGTATTCAACCCATGTGAATATATTATATGTGACATGTGAATGTCACTTTTTGAGTGTTTGGTGCCTATGGCACATATTATGGCACTCCTTCATTTGGTGTCTTTAGGTATTAGGAGAAGGGGCATCATATGAGGATTCCATTCTAAAGTGTCTCACATGCTTCTATGGAGGGCTAAAGTGGTGTAATAAGTTTTGTTCATAGGAATTTCTCAAACGACCCCATAGCCAATCTAACCTTCCATGGTTTGTTATTGAAAACTTTAAAATAATTGTCACAAAGAGAGGTGGGTAGAGCTTTTAGACATGATAATTATATAAATGCTTTTAGATCAACATTGAATGCTTGTGAACTATAATATTTAGGCTTTCTTATATATTGTAGACACTGGGTTCTATGTTCGAATTGCCTAATAATAAAGAAAGGACCAATGTTCCTAATAAATAGGGATGTTAATGTCTAGTTCGAAGATCTCAAAGTTTTCTTTAAAAATTTTTCCTTTAAGCCTTTGCCCAACCTAAAAAATCTCGCCGTGCGACTTGAAATGTTACAAAAATGGTTGTTTTGCAAATAAAATGACTGTTTAACCTGCCAAAATGGCCATTTTGTTGCCTCAAACTTCATGTATAAATATTGAAAGTTAATTTTTCAAAAAGGGAGGACTTTCTTTTGATAAACATGCACCAAAAACTTAAAAAAGGCTTTTTGAACACCATTTTCATATTTTCTGAAGGTTTTCTGCATAATTTTCAACTTTTTTGAGATCTTTTCTAAAGGCAAATATACATGGTGGGTTAACCAATCTTTTTCTTATTTCTTTTATTTTTCTTTATTTCTCTTTTTATCCATCTACCAATTAGATGTGATAATTTATTATTTGTACATTATTTTTGTTGTATTTATTTGATTGTTTATTTCATTTTATTTTTGTTCATCTATTTATTTTTTGCATACTAACATTGTAATTATGTTGTGATATGAGTTGTTTGATTTATTAGGACCTGATTATCTTTTTTTTCTGCCATTTCATTAAACATCAATGAAGTAGCCTTTTGCCTTTCCTTTATTTTCATTTCTTTTTCGTTTCTATTGTTTTTATTTGGCCCTTTATTTTCTCCTGCTTATTCTCTTTATTATTGTTCATTTTATTTATTTAGATTGTATTTCAGGATATTTTAAATGTAATTTTATTTTTATTCGGTTAGAATGTATTTTAAATAATTGCCATGTAATCTATTTTTATTTTAATTATTTCTGTATATATTCCGTGAATGTTGTAATAAGTAGAAAATGGTTTTTACATGTTATAAAAATAATCAAAATAATTTTGTACCTAATTAATTGGTTTTTTTAATAAAATAGGGTGATGATTTTTTCTTAATAAAAGTCACAATAATAAAATCTGTTTTCTAAAATTGACATGTGAGAACCAAAGTTCTCAAGACAATTAATCACCTAAATTCATGTATGATATTTTTCAATTTAAGCCCTTCATTTATTTTTGTAAATATATCTTGTTATTCTTTCTACGTGAATATGTGATTTATTTTAATGATAAAACCCGCTTGAGAAAAAGGATAACATTATAAATTCAAATCAAAATTCCATGTTAACTTTAGGTATAAATAAGAGTAGGGTTTCAAACCACTTTGGTTTTGACCCTACAAGGTATTTTCCAACTCCGGTTGGGTGGGGACTCTTACCTTATAATACCTAACTCGCTCTTTCTAGGCTAATCAAATAAGAACGGCTTAGGATTCCTCTAATATCCTTCTCATCTTTTAGGACTCGAGAAGTGAGATTTAAGTCAAGTCTTTAGCTATTTCGATTTGACTGGCCCTAAAAAGGAAGGGATGCGAACACACACACGCACGTGCGCGCACGCACACACACACACACACACACACACACACATATATATATATATGTATACACTTGGGACAATTGATGATATTCTTAAAGTTTCATAAAAGAGTGTCTTAATAATACAGTTGCCACTTTGAATTAGATGAATTGATTCTAAGACTCAACTTTAACAAATCTTTTTATTCATTATGATAAACTATTTACCTATCATAATTGATTTGAATGGGAATACATCATCTTAGGTAAAGTAAAAAGGACAATTTTAATTTCAAAATGTGTGGCTAAATGAGGAAAGTAGAGGGAAAGTGATAAAACATGCTTGGCTCTAATATTGATTTGGGTTGGAATGAGAAAATCAAAACTTATACTTAGAATTTTAAAAAATAGAGTTTTACTAGTTTTGACAGCTTCAAGAAAAAGCATAGAGATGTCTTAAGTATGCATGAAACTATTATAAATGGTCTTTGTACAACCCATATAAAGAAAATAAAACTCTTTGAAGCTTTACTTGTGGATTTGGTAGTAAAAGAAAAAACCATGTTGCATCAATAGTCAAAAATTGTGTGGCTCTTAGAAGGTGACAAAGACACCCATTATTCTCATATGGTTGCTTTAAAAAAGAGAAAAGTAAATTTTATTAAAAGTTTGCAGGATGATAATGGCAATAACTTAAAGGGAACTTAACTACAAAATTATGTTGCTGATTTTTATTCTAATCTATTTAGTTCTAATAATACACATGTATATATATCAACTGCATTTTATAAAGCAAAGAGTATCCCAAAACCTTATACCATTAATGCAATTCTAGCTACAATTAAGTCTATAAACCTAGTTAAAGCTCTAAGACTTAATGGATACCTGCCATCCTTTTATCAAAAATTTTTGGATATCATGGTTTTTTTTTTATTGCAGTGAAGGTGTTATCTGATGTGCTTTAAGTTAGAGATTTTCTTGGTAGCTTTAATCACACCAACATTTGTGTTATTCCAAAAGTGAAAAGTCCAAAATTCATTTCAAAATTTAAACCTATTAGTCTATTTAATGTTATTTGTAAGATCACAACAAAAGTTTTAGTGAATCGATTAAAGCAAATTTTAGGAGATGTGATTGATAAGGCCCAAAGAATATTTGTTCCAAGAAGACTAATTACAGATAATAACTTAATAGCTTATGAGGTTTTTCATCATATGAGATGATATGGTACTAGTAAAAGAAAGTTTTGAGTTTGAATCTAGACATAGGTAAGGCCTATGACCATATAGAATGATATTTTTTGAAAAGTGTTATGTGTAGATTGATGTTTGATGAATAATGGGTCAATACTATTATGCAGTTTATTTCCTCTACATTTTATTTAGTGCTTCTCAATAGTGAGCAGTAGTCATATTTTCCCCTCACGTGGTTTAAATAAGGAGATCTTCTTTCTTTTTACCGTTTCTTATTGTGTACTAAAAAGTTGATTGGTTTGTTGAATGATGCTTTGGTTAAGAAGTTAATTAATAAAGTATGGATTTTGTAAGGATGCTTTTGTTGTATCTAATTTATTGTTTGCAAATGGCTTCATTTTATTCTTGCAAGCTAATCTTCATGAGGTTAGAGTTACTAAAAGTATTTTTTAGTACTATGAAAATTTGTGGGTCAAAAAATTAATCTGCATAAGTCAAAAACTTGTTTTAGTAACAATATAAGGGATGATGTAAAGGCCATTATTATCTCATCTTGGTGTTTAATAGGTAGATTAACATTGGTATATTTAGGGATGTTGATAGTGGTGGGTAGATAAAAAAATTCAATAGACTAGAGGGTAGATTGTGGAATAAACTCAGTGGTTGGAAAGAGAAATTTTGCTCTTAGGCAAGTAAGGGACTACTCACTAAAAGATAGCCCAAGCTATTCCTAATTTTTTTGATGCATTATTTCTAACTCCTTTCTCCTCTGTCATAAACTTTGGTCTATGATTTTCTATTTTTTTGGGGTTAAAAGTAGTTAGTTGGAAACAACTATGTAAACTAGTGGATATAAGGGGAATGAGATTTAGAGATTTTTAATGTTTTTAATAGGATTTACTGGAGAAATAAGGGTGAAGACTTCTTAATATCCCACTTCTTTTGTTGCTTGATTATTAAAAGCTAAGCAGTTTCAAATCAGTGGATTTTTTTAGTGCTCAGCCTAGTCCCTGTCCTACTTTTACATGGTATAGTATTTTAGTTGGCTGGTATCTATTGTAATAAGGCCTCTGCGTAAGAATTGGAAATGGTAATTTAACTGAGGTATAGACTAATAAATGGATCCTACAACTAGCTTAGCTTAAAGTTATATCTCCTAATAAAATCCCTTTAGATGCTAAAGTGTCCACTTTGATTGACCCATTTACTAGAAACTGGAATTGGGTTTTTATTGAGAGAATTTTCCTTTCAATTGATACTAATAAAATCCAAAAAATTTTTTATAAGGAAAAATTGCAAACTTTATCTACGCCATATGAAGTTTGCAATTGTATGTGGTCAAAAGAATTTTCTTAATAAGAAAGATAGTCTTGTATGGCATTTTCATTCTTCTAGTAGCTATATAGTCAAAAAGCAGCTACCATTTAGCTTTTTAACCCACTTCATAATCAACCAATTGCTTCCCCTTCTTTTGTTAATTAGAATAATTTCTAGAAACAAAATTGGTGATTGCTGATTCAACTAAAAATTGTGAACTTTATATGGTGTAGTCACCTAGATATTGTTCCATCTAAAAAAGTAATACACCATTGAATTTCATCTATTAATTAAACTTGCTATTTTTGTTTGACACTAGTATCTATTACACATGTTTGCAGAGACCACCCTTATTTTCAATAGGTGTGAAAGTTTTATATTTTGCCTAAAATTTATCAAGTTTCGAGTTAAACCTTTAAAAATTAGTGAGAAAATCTAACGGGAAGTGGGAAATCAAAATTAGAATTAGTATCAGTTGCAACAATTTGCTATAATATTTAGACCCAATAGAACAAATTTGCTTTTGAGAAAATCCCACCAAGTTCACAGCAACTCAGCTATGTTTCAGTTTTAATGGCTTTAAATATTATTTATTCTTCCACAAACTTTTACTAATGCACAGATTTGAAAGTGAATGTGATTTATGCAAAATGGCAACCCCCTTATGGATTGTGAAAATAAATGTTGATGCTAGTATTTTGGCACCAGGTTTAATTGGATTGGGAGTTACTTTTTAGAGACGAGGTTGAAGAAATTTTGACAAGTGCTCACAAAGAATTATAGGTGTTTATAGTTCTTATTCGCTAAATTGATGGCTCATATGTTTGGTTTATAGCTTGCAAAAGATTTGTCCTTCACTTTTTTAGTTGCAAAGGCAAATTGCAAATTAGTGATTCAATACCTTCAACAATGTGTGGATTTAAGGATGTAGTTAGACTCTCTTTTAGCTCATTGTTTAGTTTTGAAGTTTCATTTTAATTCTTGTATTTGGTCTTTCGTTCCTAGAACATGTAACAAGATAGCTCATTGCTTGGCCAAGCTCAGGCTTCCTCTTTGTTCTAAGTATGTTTGTGTCGAGGACTACTCTCTATATGTTTTCTAACTTATTTTATGAAAAAAAAGGAAAAAAGAACTTGATAGAAAATATAATAAAAGTTTAAAATTAATTTTTTTAAAAAAAGTTTTCTATTCACTTTTATTTTTATATATAAAAAATCTTGCTAAATTTAATATAAATAAGAATAAATTTCAACAAAGTAATGTTTTAAAAAAATAAAAAAAATCATTTGATAAAGTTGAAAATTTATAAAAGAAATTCTAGTCTTATCAATTTTTTTATATATCATATAACATTTTTTGCTAGAAATTTAACAAGGTAAAAATAAAAAAATTTATCCCTCAACTTTAAAAAAAAATAAGATAAAATTTATATTTGAACTATTTTTTTTTTATCAAAATTTACCATTTCATTTAACATATTTGTCAAAATCAACCTCTACACAATGTTGATATCAACAAATAGAATTTTTTTAAAAACCAATTAAATTTTGCCACATCATTTTAATGTGTAATTAAAAATTTTAAAAATAATAAAAATAATTTAATTATTAATATTAATTTTATTATCCGTTTTTGAGTTTGAATTTAAGTCTTTGAACATCCACTACTCGTACTTATTTATAAAAATAACTATTAAATTAATTTTAAAAAATGTTCTCATATCTTATAAATAAAATTTAATTTTTATTATATTTTATCAAAATGTAATATTTATTTATAAATTAGGTGATATTAATTATTGCTTGTTATTAGTTTTAAATATATTCAATAAATATATTAATAATTTAATTAATTTTTGTTTGTTAATCAAGTAATTATATGGAGTTGGATATTCTTCAGGTAATAGTAAACATATTTATCAATAAGTATGGATAATATAGAAATAATTTTAATTAGGTTTAGGATGGGTACATGTGTTTATAATTTTAATTAGTTAGATTTAGATATTTATAACTTTAATTGGTCATATCTATAAAAAAAATATTGTAGCCAAACCCATTTTAAATTTGAATAAAATTATTTTTGTATCCCATTGACATAAAAAATTAATTGAATTATTAATAATTAATTCAATATATCACTTAGTTTACAAATAAATACTACATTCTAATAAAATATAATTTTATATATAATATAGTAGTAAATATTTTTAAATTAATTTAATAGTTAATTTTATACCATAGGTTTAAATTCGAACTAAAAAATGAGTAATAAAATTAATACAAGTAATAATTTTTTTACTTTTTTATATTTCTTTTATTGACACATGGATATTGCATGGCAAATTTTGATTAGTTTTTAAAGTTTTCATCTACAATCATACCGACGTCAACATTATATTTATGTAGGGCCAATTTTTGATAAATATGTTGAACATAATAGTAAATTTTGACAAAAAAAAAAAGTTCATGATTAAATTTTATCCTTTCTTAAAATTAAAAAAGCAAAATTTGACCTTTACCTAATTTAATAATATAAATATCATAATATCATAATGTAATTCTTTTTAAATTAAAATAAATTTAGTTTAATTTGAAATATTTTTAGATAGATTTTATTAAATAAATTATAATTGAAGTATATAATTATCATGTGAAGAATATTAAATAATTTTATTTTTATTGAAATTTGGTTATGAATTTTGAGTAAAAAAGAAAAGTTAATATAATATTTTTTATAATTTTTATTTCATTAAAATTAATATAATTAATAATATGAAAAGAAAAATAATACGAAAGACGTCTTTTCAATTTATTGTCTCTTAAATAGTAGCTTAACCTTTTCTTTTTCCAATTATTATTATTTTGATAGTTTATCCAATTATTATTTTTTTTCTATTTATTGTTATTTTGATAGTTTATCAATTATTATTAATATTATATGATGATAATATTATTTTTGCTCTATTCTAATCATAATGTTTTTACTTTAATAAGTGTATCTTATCAATAATATAAATATATAAAATTAATTTCATTTAAAAAATTTTTCACTTCGTTCATACTTTTATATATACTATTAAAAATGTAAAAATATTTTTAATTATATTTATATATAATTTTATAAATGTTTTCAATTAAATTTAAGTGTGATTTTTTTATAATTTTATCAAGATGTTTTTATATAATCAATTAATAAAAAAAATAATAGCCATAATTAATTATAAATTTTAAAAAAAATTAATCTTTCATTTATACAAAATTATAAAATTATAAATTGTAAGTCTTAATATTTTGATACTATGGTGTCAAAAAAAGTTTATTGGAGATATTATGTAATGACCCGAAAATTCGACTCTCATGAATAGTACTTTCCAAGATGAATAGTGCTTCTTGAGACTCAAATAGCACTAAGCATACCGACGGAAAGTATTATTACAAGAGAATTTTGGGCAAAGTTTAAAGTTAATTCAAATTCGTTCGGATGGTTAAAAACATTAATTAATATTTTACAACATTGTTGAATAGTAACCTTCTCTCTCTTAAATTTTCTTTTTCTACAAATTTTATTTTTCATGGGTTCCTAAGATGTTGTAGAACATGTATTTAGGCTCGAAATATTTTTCGACTGTTGGATTATTTTATATTATTTATTGAAGTTTGTATCCTTTTATATTCGTAGATGAGATGACAACTCGAACCTCCTGAGGTAATGAGAAGGCTTGAGCTGACTTTGGGGCTCCCAAACGACTTTTGTTTGGTATGTGTAATCATTTTGATTTGGCTTAATTATTCAATTAATGCATTATGTGATTTATGTCATATTTGTAATAAATGGCATTTAACGCTTAAAAATTGAAATAAATGTTATAAAAATAATTTGTTATTTATGGCATGATAAATGCATGAAATATGATGTTTTGGTGTGATTATATGTGATATAATTACAACTATGTCAATTTTAAGCTATCAGTGCATTATGTGAGATAAAGACCGAAAAAGCCATATTACATGCATATACCTAGAAATGTGTGCGTATGGTATTTTTTATGAATTGAAACATGTATAATGGATGTAATGAGTATTAAGATACCATGAAATAACTTGATATACACATGTGTGGCATTATGCCTATTTAAGCCAAAAAAATGCGATAATGAGTATGCACATGTCCTTGTCAATGTGAAAATGTTTTGTGTGCATGAATGCAATATGTTGCTATGCTTAAGATGGATTTTTGACATATGATGGATATATATGTGTGATACATGCATGATGAGGCATCATATGATCAATTAAAGGTGAACATGGAAAAATTGCTATGATATGAACATTTGCATCGATATTTGTGTCTTCATGCGACATATTAAGATGTTGAGTATCCCAATGCCATTACACCTCAGAAAATGGATCTTACAGGTGTGATGGACATCAATAGGCTTAGCCAATTATACATGTGTAGGCCATGCAATGGTGCATTGAGGCCAATGATGATTTTATATTAACATAATAATATAAAATGTGAAATTGGTTAACATGACATATAATGACAAGTTTAATGTTGCCTATATAGTTAGACAATCTAGTTTGGATAGGTTGATCAATCAATTAGGACTGTAGTGGCTGTTAGCATACCTTCAGGTATGAGACCTATGGGTTATTAATTTATGTGATGATGAGCATGAGAGCCTTCGGGCCTATGATTTAATTGTTGATATACATGAGAGCCTTCGAGCCTAAGTTTACTTACCTATATGGTATGAGAGCCTTCAGGCCTAAGTTACACATCTACGGATGCAGAGAGCCTTCGCGCCTAAGTTACACATCTTCAAATGTAGAGAGCCTT
>CANXYI011644606.1:0-14513 GCA_948208565.1 Hura crepitans
TAATTAATTAAAATTAACAAATGTACCTATGGCTGTAAATTACAACATAAGGGTATTTTGGTAATTTTTCCACTGATATTGCTTAATGGCTTAAGTTGTAGAGAGTGTGCATGTAAAGAATAATAATGACCCTAAAACATAATTTATATGAATTATATAGTGATTAACTGGATAATTTACATATAGAAATACCCTAGGGGTGAAATGGTAATTTTGAGATGTTAATACTTTGAGTTGAACTTAGGTACCTAGACAAGATAAGAATAGGAGTTTTATGCATGAATAAACTACTAGATATAATTTTAATGCTTGAATTCACCACTGAGTATTTTATACTCAGCGTACCTATTTCAATATATAGGTACCAAGAATAAGGATGTCACCTCATAAAGCATCCAGGCAGTTCAAAGGACAAGTCTGAGAAGGTTGATAATGTATACTTGTATAGCTTTATACTTCATGTACTTGGATGTGGGAAAGTGAGTGTGATGTATATAAAGAGACACAGGAATGTAATTATTGATGTATATATATAATTAGACTTTATGTTTATGATTAGTGTAAATCCTTGTGTGTAGGTATGTTGGATGTATGTGATATGTGAGCTAGAGGCTTTGTGTGCACTATTGTTGTGTGATAGTTAATGATGATAGGATTATATTTAGGGGACTAGAAGGGTCCAAGAGATGTCATAAATGTTATAGAAGTGTTTATAAGGTATAGAGAATTTTTGGGATAGTGACCGGACAGCTATTATGCTGCCAGATTCCTAAGAAATACTTGAATGCGATTAAATATCCATCCTAAAATAACCTGACATTGTAATATGAACCTAAATAAACTAAAAAAGCAAACTAATCTATATTGAGGGTTAAATAATGTTGTCTGGAGCAGTATGGGAAAAAGTTAAAAGTGTTTAAGCGAAAGTAGTACTAAGATGGGTGACTTAGCGATAAGGGCACCGCTTATTAGGTTTCTATAGGAATCTAGTAGGGGGTGTTACATAACCTATCCAATAAGTTGTCTAACATATATGGGCCATTATCTCTTCCTTTTGATGATTTATTATTCATATGATTTATAGTCATATTTTTATGGTCGAATCGAAGCATATATTTACTTAACAATATTTGTCAACATTACATCACATATCTTATGTTATGAGTCTTAAGATGTATATTGCCATTTTACATCATAATAATTGTGTTACCATTTCATTACATACAATGTCATTGTCATTTAACATTCTTATGCCACTTATTAACATTATTATATCATTACTTATTATCACAAATGTATACATGTACACATATTATGCACCACATATGTTATCACACACATATGCATTACACATATATCATCCCATGCAATCATCGATGCATATTCCCGATATGAGTTATGGTTATTCATTCTAGGCCATTACATTACAAATTTCATCCATTATACAACAATTTAGAAAATTCCCACTATGTCTCTAGAGTTCCATATTACACATGTTATTTTCAATCTTCCATATTTAGCTTGTTTTTCCTCCATTTTTTATTCAGTTAAGTTCATTAACATACATGAAACCTTGAAATACCCTAGGAACCAATTTAGTGTTATTCTAACTCTTAAAAGCACATAAACCCTAAATGCACCCTAATACGGAATTTAGACAAATCACAATTCAAGGCACATATTTTATCAAATACACTTACAGAGATGTTTTATGATGTCCCGAGATCAATTTCATAGCTTCTCATTTACCTCGATGTCCTCTAATTTCTATAATAGGTCACAAATTAGAAAAATTCATAGAAAAATATATACACATCCAAATTCAAAAATAAAAGCATAATAGAGATCTAGAGCATCTTTAGTTACCTAGAAAAATAATTGGGATTCAATTCAAAGGCCGATTCAGTTTAGTGGTTTAAAACCATAAACTTTCAATTCTCTAATTTCCCCTTAAAATGACCTTTTCTCGCAAGATTGAGGCTAGAATTAGATTTTAGACGTCATAAAGATTAGTTTTTATGTATAACTTGATGTATTTCAGAGTGTATTATAGGAGAAATGAAGAAAAGATAAGAGGAGAGAGAATATAAAGGTGGCATCAGCTTTTATGGTTTTAGGGGAAAAGATGCATTTATTTTAATGTGGTATACCCATACACTCCTAGTCACTTTTATATTATGGTGATAGATGGTCCCAATTGTGCCACGTGGCAATTGGATGACTTCGATTAATTCTATTAATGTTTTAAGCTTTAAAAAAGTGAAATAAATGTTAGAGGTCTCAAAAAATCATGCTTTAAATGTCAAAAATTAATAAATTCATTAACTAAAGGACCCTCTAAATCTCAAGCCCAAATTCCAAAGAAAACTAGGTCAACTATTCACTCGCGTAGTTAAAAAATTTTGATTAAATAACAATTAACCTCAGAAAATTCCAATTCCACCACCATTGATCTATTTAGAATTTTGACCTTTAGGGTATGCTATTTTCAAGTCAATCTAGGCACATCCCAGCCATTTCCCAACATAATATAAATTAAGGTCACTATTCACTAGATATCAGTGTAAAATAATTTATTAGTTTAGTGAAAAGTGTTAATTACTTCATTTTAATCATTGTTTTGCCCATCAAATTTTTATGACTAGTACTCCCCTTTAGCCTCTTCAAAGTGACCCAGTTACTCAAGAAATACTATTTATGCCCCTATAAGTACTATTTACAAAATCAAAACTTTTAGGCATTACAATATCAATGGTGTAAACATCCTTAAACTTGATATCACTAACTATCTTAAATATGGAGTGACATACTTTGATTCTAAAACTTTTACTTCAAACAAGAAGTATACTTGGCAAGGTGCTTATGTATAACATGGCATATTTATATATAGGGTAGTAATAAATAAAGGATTTACCTTCTTACATTATTGTAGAGGGTTTATCTCATTATTCTAAAAAGTAATCTTTATTCAAGAATCTCTAGCCAAAGTAAGGTGCCATGTGTGAATGGGATTCACAAAGGGCATTTTTAGATTAAAAGTGAAATTATCAAAATGAACATGTCCAAAGCTTAATTAGACATACTTAGTTAGGCTTTGAGTTGAAAGAAGTCCATACTCAAAACTAGATGGTATAAAATATGGTGAAATGAGTTTATTACACCATAACTAGATATAGAAGGATTAAGTCAAAGTGCTTAACTTTTTTACACTTATGTAGTCATGATGCATGGCTAGATACCTCTCTTGACTTGTACATAAGTGATATATCAATTAAAGAATTGATATTGATTCAATAAGATTGCATATGTAAGTCCCAGTTATGCTTGGACTCTATTTCATTGTGTGCTACCAAATTTCCTTGGGAAACCCATAAGGTCACACACTTAAAGAAGTAAAAATGAGATCCAATGAGATTAAATGTTCTAATGGCATGGGATATCATTGGAAGGTGAATTAAGAAGAATAAATAAGCAAATGGGCATGTGCCTAATTGCAAATGAGTAATCCAAAAATTAGGGTTTCTAGAATTGGGCCATATTGAGTCCAAAACTTGATTTTTCTAATATCTAATTTTCTATGGACTTTTAAGGCCTTAAATTAGATCTTTTATTGATCTAAAATGGGCCTAGTTGAGCCACATAGGATTGACAAATGTAGGGCCAAAATAAAATGTGCATAAAGGCTCCCTAAGTGCCATGTGTAAAAGGGAAAAATGAGCCTAATTTGTGGGTGTATTTTTTGCCATTTTAAGTCAACTTTTAGTTGTTAAAATATGACCTAAACTTGACCTAATTAGGTTTATTTAAAAGTATAAATACCTAATTATTCCTTCAGGCTCCATACTCTATCTATATCTACTATAGAACACACATAGAACAATAAAAAAATAATCAGTTTCTTCTCTTTCTTTTATCTATAAGAAATTCTTATAAGTGCTTTGTATCACCAAAAAATCCTGCTATTATGAATAGCACTTCTCGAGAAGTGAATATGTTCCTTGAGACCTAAGTCACATTAATGTGACTGAATGGAAGTATTAAACATATTTAAATTTAGGCAAAATTTAAAATAAAAATGAAGTCAATAAGATGGTTAAAAGCAAGAGTAAAGTTTTTATGGCAGTGTTATGTGAATAGTAACCTAGTTTTAGCTAAGCCGTAAAATATTTTATTTTTGCCCAGAAAAATTAGGGATTGGCATAACTTAATACTCAAATATTCCAAATAGTTCATTGGTAATGGAATTGGCATTTTTGGATGTTGCGAAGTAATTTATAAAAATCAATTTAATTAAATTGGATTTTCTCAAATTTTGAGCACAATTTTTATGGTCTTTTGAATATTACTGTAAATACTTTTATGGCATGTTAAAGGACTTTAAATGAGGTTTTTAAGGGGAGTAAAATAATTTGAAAGAGAAGATTAAAGAAGAAAATAAGAGGACTATTGGATCTTGTTGACTTTTAATCTTAACTATCCATTAAATTAGGTATAAAATGATCAAAGATGACTAAAAAGTCAACTTTTCTTCTTTCTTCTTTCTTTCTTCTCTTTATGGCTGACACCATTTTTTCTCCCTTTAAACCCTATTGTTGCTTTACCAAACCTCTAATTCACCCATCTAAACTGAAGTTAAGGCAACATTTGAGGGTTGTTAAGTGATTTCATGGTTTTAAAAGCTAGAATGGCTTATTTATAGAGGAAGAAAATAGAGTTTTAAAGTTAGGTGAATAGTAACCCCAATTATGGTAAAGAGGCTTTTTCATGGTTTTATATTTTTCTAAAAAGGGTTTACATACCTTTTTGATGTTTCTAAAGTCAATTTTAAGTTGAAATCTTGGAGAAATTTAATTTGAATTTTCATATGTATTTTCTTTGTATGTATGAGGAAAAAGAAGGGAAAGACAAGGGGAAAAGGAAAGAGAAAGCAAATTAAAGGGAATTAAAGTTATTTTGAAGAGGGTTTTGTAAGTATATCCATGTTAATATGATTGTATAACATTTTGCTCATAAGAAGTGTGTGTTTATTGTGAAATTAAGTATATTTGTTATGTGCATTAATGTATTTGGTTAATTAGTTAGTACATAATGTTAAATACATATGCTTATGTCCTAATATGTTAATTTAAATGAGTTATCTATATGTAATTGGTGCAAGTTAAAACTATCTTAGTCTAAGATAAGGTGACCGAATGGTTGATATAGGCAAATGTGTTGTTTATTAATGATGTTATTAAGTGGATTATGAAATTGGAGTATATGCAATGAAAATTGTGCTATATGTAATCCATGAGGTAAGTTCACATATGTACTCGTCTTTAAATCATGTTAGTCTTATTATTTATGAAAACATTTGTATGGTTTGTACCAATTTATGTTAATGAATATGTTACAAAATTGCCATGTGGTTTTACTAGTGTTGGTCGAAACTTGAGTTTAAAAGAAAATTAATAATATCATAGTTATGTGGTTAATTTGTTTAGTTCCTAAAGTTTAGTATATAAAGGAAAGCATATGTAAGTGTGATTATGTAATTAGATTAGATGGCATGTAAGACATGTTCACTTGATAAATGATTAAGGTTACACATTCAAGTAATGACTTTTGCATGTTATATAAGATTCATTAAACATAACAGTGGTTTAAATTCTTTAAATCGAATATAGATCAAATGATGACATAGAGAAATGAATTAAAGTATGTAAATGCTATGAATCATAATTAATGTGATTAAGGTCCATAAAGATGTCACAACCTAAATTGGATAGGTTAATCAATCAACTAAAGATAGATAACTGTTGCTAAGTTATATTAATTCCTTTATATGTAAGTGCAACTGCATAACTATGCGGCTACAGTAGCTGTGAGGTCATATTGACCACTACATAATTATATAGGTGTACCATTATGAGATCATTATGGCCATTAAATAACTATGTTGGTGTAGTGGTCATGAGGCCATGGTGGTTGTACAATTATATAAGTGCAATCACTATGAAGCCATTATAGCCACTATATAATTATACCATAAGGTTATTATGGTCATTGCATAATTATGTCTATGCAGCCACCATGAGGTCTAAAATGTGCATCACTATATACATTATGAGACCCACAGGGTCATGATCTTTTACAAGTTTTCTACTAGTTATAGCCACTAAATATGGTAAATAGAACTTATATAACTAATCAAAGATCAAAGTTAAACATGTTTATTAAGTTAAATATGTAAATTATTGAGTACCAATTATGTTATGAGTTTATACATGTAATTTGACTTTTTGTTAGATGGTAAAGTTCATCATTCATATATACTTATTGTTGTTAAACTATCATGTATGTTACATGTCTACATGTTTATTTCTATATCATATTAAAGCAGACACACCACTAAGTTATATGCTTAGCATATCATTTGTTTTTGTGATGCATTAGTAAAAGTACAAATAAAGCTTGAAGGCTCTCAATAGTATGGATTAAGATATGTTAACCTTTGGTATTTTGATTTTCCTATGTGTAAATCATGAGATGCATATCATATGGGCCACTCATATTTTGTACAAAGGGAAATGAGCTTAGGCTAATTTTTATAGGTTTTGCAACTCTGATTATGACACAATATTTTGTAACATATGTGTGTGTGTGTGTGTGTGTCTTAACTACTTTTATATTGGATTTTCTTTATTCTAATGATGTAAGAATGAATGTTTTGAGAATTTAAGAATATGTTGTGTTGTGATATTGAGATGGATCAGAACGATCTTATTGCGATGTTTAAGGTTGAATGATTTTAGAAGTGTTGTTTTCTATTGTAGGTTGCTATTCTTTTTAGGACAGTGTCCTAGTATAGCTATTATACTACCAAATTTTTGACACGATGATTCCTAAAATTTCTTTCATAACTTTAAGGAGATTTTAATTATGTTAAGTTTTTGAAAAGATTTTATGCGTGTTTAAGTGATTTTAAAAGGTTTTTATTTATATTGGTTTTCAATAATGATAATTTAGATATTGTTTATGTAACTTCTCATTTGGGTTCAATGACTAGGCTAGGTGAGAGGTGTCACATTTGGTGGTAGTAAAGTGCTGGTTTAGGCATTTTGTGACACCTTTTACCCAATCCCACACCGGACCTGAATAAGAGATATCACATTACCATCTCATTATTCTTTTTAAACCCTTTTTAGCTTATATTCATTAACTCTTATTATCATATGTGTAAGTTTATTTTAGCCAATCACTTATGAAATGTATTTTAGAAAATAAATCTAGCAACACAATAATTGTCCGAGTGAAAACCAATAATTTAAACCTATAAAAGAACACTTTTATAATAGTTCTCAATCATAACTCATCAGGACCCTCCTAGTCCCCAAGTCTATTTATCTCATCATCCTCACACAATTATCACATTGTCATATTCAAGCACACAATATGCCAGTCATGCATTCAATTTACATGCATACTATTACCTGTTTTATTACTTACAACCCATTATATAATAATGTACATGTTTGGACCCATACCCTCTATATATATGAGTGCCTCTACATATTACTAACTACAAAAAAAGAACCAAAAAATATATACCCAATGATAGGATTGGCTACTACACAGCTTGCTGAGGCTGGACTGCTATCTACTATCTCTTACTTATACATCGGGAAACTGACATGCTGAGTATACACTCAGTGGTGAATTTAATGAAATATGCATTTTATCACACACTCTTATTTCATGCTTTATGTAAGCCTCTAAATTGCACGGGTTTACCTTACCTTTATTTTATGTTACTAGTTATCGATTACATGCCCAGTTTAATCATGTTGCATTGTCCAGTTTATTACATTAAGAATTATACCTTAATTTATTCATTCATTATTTATTACAATTCATATCACCATATAAGAGTCACAATAAAACATTAAGTCATTTTGTTCATTTTACTTTTAAGACCCATACTCGAAAGATAATGCTTTTAACACTAGATAATGGGATTCAACTTGTGCAGTGTCGTACATTATAGACCTCAAAAGCTATGCCTACCACAATCCATCCAATAATAAGGATCAGTTCTAAGGAACCTCCCAATATCAAAATGGCAAGGATAGTCCTCTTAGACCTCCCAACACTGGGATAGTAGGGATTAGCCTTAGTGGACCTCCTAATAGCCCATGACAAGTGGATAGTAGGGATTAGCCCTAATAGACCTCCCAATATCCAAAGTGTGTAAGATTCACATTATAACTCCCAAAAAATCCCGGTGTTATGAATTATATTTTCAAGGATATAAATGGTGTTTCTCGAGGTCGGGTCAAGTATAACTAAATGGAAATATTATTCATAACATATTTTTAGGTGAAATTTAAATTGAAAACAAACTTGTTTAGGTGGTTAAAAATAATAGTTAAGTTTTGTGATAGTGTCACGTAAATAGAGACCTAGTTTTAGCTAATCATAAAATATTAAAAAGTTGCTCAAAAAATTTAGAATTAATAAACTTGATACTTAAATATTACAAATAGTCTATTGGCACTAGAATTGGAATTTTTAGAGATCAGGATGTATTTTCACTAAAATTGGGTAATCTCAAAAATTACATTTTCAATCAATTTTACATTATTTTTTAGCATGAGTTTTTAGAGGCTATTGAGGTTTAATTTATGAATTTTTAAAGGTTTCTTGGATGTAAAAAATAACACAAGAAAAGCTAAAAAAAGGACTATAAAAGCGTCAAATCTAGTTTAAAGGAAAAATAGTCATCTTTTTCCTTTGAACCAAGATAGTTGATTCCACTCGTAAAGGGGAAAGCCATTGTAAGTTCCTTAAGCTTTAATTTTTGCTCATTTATGCAATTCGATACCTGAATTTACACCTCTATAAACTCTAGACTCTATTTCTAGCTTGAATTTCAAGAGTAATCGAAGGAAAAACCTAGTTTTAATTATTGATGAATAGTGTCATGGAATTAATCAGTTGCAAAAATGGAGAGGATTTGAGATAAATGGAAAGGCAAGGCCTAAATGGTCCTCATGATTGTGTTTTGACTCTACAATTAAGTGTAATTGAAATGAGTTATGCTAATTTGAATATGCCCTAATGTATGTTAATGAATGATAATGAATATGTTTATGCTTAAATGGCTAATTATGATTACTAAATACATGTATATCATATTTAATAATGTTGTAAATGTGTTTTAAGCCATTTGATGATGTTAGAATGATAGGGATCATGTATGATGTTAGAATGTGTATGGCTTACATGCATGTATATGTATGTATGTTATACATTACACATGATAAGTATGGTGTATGTCTAAGAATGGAAGTAAGTGACTATATAGACATTGGATATGATGTAAGATACATGTACTGTTGCTTTTGGGTTCTTGGAGGCATTATGGCAAAATAGTCATTTGATGTTTACATGCATGCATTTGTTTTATGTAGGGCATGTGATGAATGGTGCATGATTCTATGAATGTCAAAGATCATGGGAGCATGTATTAAGACTTGTGTTATTAATAAAAATATATGTAGCATACAAGGGATGTTATGGCTGAATGGCTTAGATGAATGTATGTATGTGTGTATTGTCACATGATGCTTGCAAAAGATGATTCATGTATGTGATTTAATATGTCATCATATATGTGTGAGATAAGCTATGTTATGTAAAGAAGTGGATGTATGATGTATGAATGAGGTTATGGCCTATGATGTATTTATGCATTTATATGTTTTATATTAAGCATGATATAGATAGTGCATGATCATATGCATGTTAATGGTCATGAAGAATTATGTTGATACATGTAATGAGGAAGCATGTATGGTTGAGCAATTCATGATGCCTTGGCTGAATGGTTTAGTGTAATGGCCATAATGCATTTGAGGTAATTATAAGCATATTGTGACATGATGAAATGACATGATATGACAATGCATTGAATGATTGATTATAATGCTTGATGTAAAGAATCTAATAATGCATGAATTGATTCTTATGTTCCTTATAGCTAAATGCATTGGATATGTGCTTAATGTAGGATTATTATGTTAATGTATTGCCTATAGCATTGTAAGATGTTATAATGGTGTATGATTTTAAGTATGTTCGAGTTATTGCCCAAAGTTTCTTATGCTATCTTAGACAAAGCATTTATATGTTAATGATAATATCTAGGTATGATTTCATAAAAAGATAGCATTATGAATTATCATTTTGTATGTCATGATGTAGTAAATCATGTTTAATAATATGGTAAAATAATGATATTACTTTTCCATGTTGTGCCATTGGTTCGCCAACCAAATTAATTAAATGCAATATTAAGCAATGTTAATAAAGTGAACTAAAAATAATTGGTTAGTAGCCCATGCAAGTAAACAACTTAGTTAGATAGGTTGACTGGTTAGCTAAGAGTCATTGCAGCTACTTAGGTACTTTGGTACCTCCGTAGCCTTCGAGTTACAATACATGAACCTACAAGTTATTTTGATGTCCTGACTTTCGGGTCTGATACATTGATCTTTGAATATTATTTTTCTAACCTTCGAGTCTAATATGTGTTGATCTTTGGAATCTTATGTTTAGACCTTCAATTTTAATGCATGATGACCTATGAGTCTATGCTTTTCTAACCTTTAAGTTTAATAAATGTTAAGCTTATTCTAAGGGCCTAAGTGGTCCACTAGATACTCCATTATCCATAATGTATATGTTTTCTTAGTTATAGGTATAATTAAAGGCATAACTTAGATTATTTCATCATAAAAAAGAATAAAATAGATTTCATTATGTGTTATGTTTAGGATTATGCATGAAATTTATGAATAATATGTGACTTTATGATACGTAAATGTTATAACTATAGTCATGTTTTAGCATATATACACAAGAAGGATGACTTATGCTTATCATATGATTATTGGTATGTCAATGAGTGGATATACTAATGTATAACATTTATGGCATAATTTATAAGTTGTATATATATATCTAAATTTTTGATGTATAAATTAAAACTGCTAATATGACATAATTGAATGAGAAATAGGCCAAAATCATGTCATGTAATGTAATTAACTATTTTAAAACATTTTTACTCATGTTAAAGTATTTTTGAAATGTTTTTGTTTTATTATCTCTTCTTGCATGATTGTTCTGATGTTGATGTTGTGTGTTGTTTTGAGTGATCAGAAGGATCATCGAATGTTAAGAATGAGATGGATTTGTTTATAAAAGTGCTTTTTATATTACAGGTTATTATTCACATTTGGGATAGTGTCCTAATATAGCCTTTATGCTGTCAGATTTTCAGTATAAGGATTTCCAAATATAGAATGTAACAAGTTTTTGAAAAATTTTTGAAAGTTGATATTTTTATAAAATAAACATTTTGTTAAGAATAATTTAATCACATTTTTAAAAGAGTTATCATGTTATGAGTTTGGTAATGCATTTGTGTGCACATTTTGCGTCAGGTTTAACAATCAGATTGGGTAAGGAGTGTCATATTTGGTGGTATCAGCTCTAGTTTAAGAATTCCTAGGTAACATATGAGTGCTTTATGTTAATTTTATACATCACAAAATTTATGGTATTGAGGTATATGAATTGTTCTCTTACCTACAGATAAGATAAGTGATCATACATCCCACCATGATGAGGAAATCAAGGGTTAAGCTTCCATGTCTATATGATAAGAGTCCAACAAGATTGCATTCGTATCTGGTAGTGCAATGAGGTAAGTATCTTCTATAGCTCAAGTGCTGCTAGTGTTTTTACATGAGATGCTATAGTTTTTAAGATAGGCTACAGTTGTTGCTCTACCACTAGCACGACAACTAGAGGTTCCCTTAGCTCCCCAGAAGACCTACCTTAAGAGAGTCAATAAGATAGCGGCTAAGGACTTCAAGGGTAAGGGTATTATAGAGCTAAGGAAAGTAAAATATTAGCTTAACAAGATAGAATAGATTATGAGGCAGATGAGATGCACTTTAAAAGAGAAGGTGATTTATGCCACATCTTTGCTTTAAGAAGAAGCATCTAAGTGTTAGGAAGATCTAATCAAGCATAAGATAAAGGAAGAGTAGGCATCAAACTTTTTCTTCTCATTGTTCCATAGGAAGTATATCATAGAAAATTATGAAGACATTAGTTCATAAATCTTAAGTAAGAGTAGAAGTCCATTTGAGAGTACGATAACAACTTTGCTATGTTGAGTCAGTATGCTAAGGACACCATTTCTATAGAAGTTGATAAGTACTAGAGATTTGAGAAGGGATTGCATGTATACATTAAGTCATAAGTGGTTCTTATGAAGATTTAAGACTTCTCAAAGCTAGTATATATCTATAGATCTATTAAGGGAGTACCAGTATTATCAGAAGAAGTAGTCCTTCGGTCAAGGGGTTTCTAATGTAGCTTAGAGGTTAGATAAGAAGTTCAAGGGGAGTTAATCTAAGGCACCACAGTAGACACAAAAATAAGGTTAGTCTAAAGAGATAAAGCTAGGTAATAAGGGCAAGGCTGGATAGCAATCTCAGGCTACAAGTACACCAATTTCTATAGCTAAGAGTGGCCAAATATGTTAGTGTTAGACTTGCCACAAGAGACACCGAGGATAGTGTTAGAAGCTGAAGTCATGTGTGTTCTTTTCATATAGATTACCAAATTATTTATGCAGAGATAGTCTAAAAAAGGCTGATGTTGGATAGGGTTCTACACATGTTTCTACTAGAGGCCAAAAGGGAGAGTGAGGAGAGAGAGTAAAGAGAGCTCAAAGGGATAAATCAAAGTCTAAAGCTAGGCATAGAGATCTTACCAAGTAGTATGCTATTAGAGCCAAGGAGGAGGTTGATGCACTAGATGTTATTACTGGTACTTTTCTTCTCTTTGACTAACCTGCTTTGGCTTTGTTACATCTAAGGTCTGCACATTCGTATATATGCACGGTATGAGCATAAGACTGAGGGTTAGATTTTACATTTTTTGACCTAGAGATTATGCAATCACATAGGTCATCATGGTATAATAAACAAGGTTTACAAAGAGGGTCCTTTAATGGTCCAAAGGCATAAGTTCATGGCTAATCTCATTGAGTTGCCATTTAATGAGTTTGACTTGAAATTGGGCATGGATTGGTTGTTTAATTATCAACTAATGATGGATTGCAAGTCGAAGATGATATCTCTTAAGGCTAAAGATAAGGCTGAGATTATAGTTATGGGTAAAAGGATAGACTTTTTGTCTAATGTCATATCAATTGTGACAATGAGGCATATGCTAAATAAGAGTTTTCAAGTTTTCTTAGCTCATATGTATGATACTTGTAGAGGTGAGCTGGATGCTAGTCATATACCAGTTGTGTCAGAGTTCATGGATATTTTTCCTAAAGAGTTTCCTAATTTACCACCAAAACAGGAACTCAAGTTCAATATTGAGGTTTTATATAGCATTGCACCTATCTCGATAGCTTCATATTGCATGGCTCCTATACAGTTAAAAGAGTGGAAGATTTAGCTTTATGAGTTGCTTGACAAGGGCCTTATAAGATCAAATGTGTCACCTTAGGGAGCACTAGTTCTATTTGTTAAAAAAAGGATGGTTCTCTTTGATTATGTGTGGATTATCGACAATTGAATAAAATGACCATCAAGAACAAGCATCTTTTACCATGAATTGATGACCTTTTACATCAACTTAGAGTAGCTGGAGTGTTTTCCAAGAATGATTTAAGATTCAGTTATTACCAATTAAGAGTGAAAGAGTTTGATGTGGTGAAGGTAGCTTTCAGAATGAGATATGGCCACTATAAGTTCTTGGTAATGCCATTTGGGCTTAAAAATGCCCTTGTGACTTTTATAGATTTGATGAACCGTATGTTTAGATAGTATCTTGATCAGTTTATAGTGGTTTTAATTGATGACATCTTGGTTTATTCAAAGAATAAAAAAGAACATGAACAACATCTAAGAACAATTTTGCAAGTTTTTAGAGATGAGAAGCTTTATGCTAAGCTTAACAAGTGTGAGTTCTAGCTTATTAAAGTGTCTTTCTTTGAGCACATAGCTTTTGTAGAAAGGATTTGTATTGATCCTAGTAAGATCGAGGAAGTCATAGAGTGGAAGCCACCTAAGAATATAATAAAGATTAGGAGTTTCCTTGGTTTGTCAGGGTATTACAAATGATTTGTCAAAGGTTTCTCTTTAATAGTGGTACCTATGACTCATTTGTTAAAGAAAGATGTCAAGATTGTCTTGTATGATAGATGTCAAAAGAGTTTTGACAAGCTTAAGGTGATGTTGATAGAAGTATTGATTCTTGCTCAGCTAGTTTCTATGAAGGACTTCACCATATATAATAATGCATCTCATAATTGGTTAGGTTGTGTTCTGATAAAAGAAGGCAAAGTTGTTGCTTATGCTTCGAGACAACCGAAGCCACATGAAAAGAATTACCTTACTCATGATTTGGAGCTTGCAGCCATTATGTTTGCTCTAAAG